>JAUTDX010002510.1:0-48040 GCA_030844895.1 Ambrosia x helenae | reverse complement strand
TATTCAAGTTCAGCTGTATTTTCTCGCTGCAAATGGGTTAGAATATTAAAGGGATGTATGGGTGAGACGGTTGGGTTTAAAGGATATATAAATTGACAATTCTACCCATCATGTGCTTTGCACACGGGTGAGTTAACCACAAACTTTTACGGAGTTAGTGACAAAGGACTTGGAGTGAAACAAAAAATAAACGTAAAGGATAGGCACTGTAACTTTTAAACGTTAAGGACGTGCAATGTAGTATGCTGAAAACGTAAAGGACGTGCAGGGTAATTTTGTCATAACATAACGTGGATTTCTTTTCTTGGCTCTTTCAAATAGAACTGAACTGTTCTTTACTTTTTATTAATTACCATAATGAAAGTTTTAACACTTAAAACATGTATGCATACGTAATAAGTAAAAGATAACTAACTATTATGGCTTCACTTGGGGACTTCTTACTCCAGCTGTTCCAAGAGTGTCCGCTAGTTGAACTGCGTCCAGCAGACCCCTGTTCCGCTCATCCCCTTCATCTGCATAATGTGTTTTTTGTTGAACATAACCTGAATCCTGTTTAAAAGCAAATAGGTCATCTTAAAATACAATCCAAATCGACCGTTTAAAAGCAAATAGTTTGTCTTATAATACAGTCCAAATCGACCCGTTTACATGTATACATGCGCAATTAAAGTAAAACCCAAACAGCATACAAGTAAATCGACCGATTTAAAATATAACCCAAACTTAGAATGCCTACAATCAACAAAGCAAAAGAGAAATCCTAAAACCCAAACAAAAACATATAAATTAAAATCCTAAAAAAACAATTCTAGTGAAAAAGTTAACACAAAACAAAGTGTAACTGATGAAGCGGGAGGTAGAAATCATACCCATCTGTTGACAACACAACACCATCATCTTCGGAATTATTTTCTTGCCCATGTTGATATCTGCACAACGTTGGAATTGTGAAGAATTTTTGTTAAGCTGAGGAAACGATGGGTTGAAAGTGACTTGGCCTAGCTGAACTAATAAATGTCCTTTAGAGTAGAAAATTAGGGCTCATATATTAAACCACAAGAAAAGAAGAATAAACATACCTGGTTTCAAACTTGTGAGTGCAGGCACAAAGAAAACGAACACATCCAGAGATGAAAACAAACTTGCGACTGCTGACGTTATGTCGATCTACAACCGCATCGGGAAGGAAGTGAGAGATAAAAGAAGGAGATGAAGAGGAACAAATACAGCAAGGGGTGATGGGTGAGGACGCGTGTAAGAAAAAGCTTTATAAAAGTTGCCAGCAAGAGAGTAGAAGCAAACACGTGTGAAGCACTAATAAAATAATAGAAGGAAAAAAAGGAGGTCCAAAGGCTCGAACCTGAGAAAGATGAATTGAAAACATGTCTACAAACCAGTAAGCCAACTCATAACATCAAACCGAATTCAACATAATATGTATTTAATATAACAAAAGGAATAAAAAATTAATAAAATCACTATTCAAATCCTTTGGTTTATTATTATAGTTAAATTATGTTTGGTTCCGTTAGCAACATAGATTATTATTATTTATTAACACACTACTAATTAGCAATTAATATATTAGCAAAGGTAATGGATAGTGATCAAACTATTCAAAACCTGACACGTGACAGCTATTAAGAGTCGGGGAGGGGCGGCCGACCCCCCGAATTTTCGCTCAGGAGTTTCGATTATATAGTATTCGTATAGAAATTTTTGGTGTATACAATTTCGACTCCCTGAAACTAGTGATCTCTGACCCCCCCGGTAACTTCCGACCCCCTGAAGTTTTAGGTCAAATTGCGCCACTGCGGTGGCCGGTATTTTTTTTCCTTTCACCTAAATATGATTAAGGTAGTTTTTGTTTTTAATTTACTTTTATGTTGATACATAACTATTTCATATGTATTAATTTGAAATGCTTATTTACTATTCATCTACAGTGTCACTAGGTGGCCCATTATTATATTTTTTTCCTTTCCCCACAACTTTCTTACATAATATATACATGTGCTTTCCTTTCAAAACACAAATGTTTTGGTAGTGGAGTGGTTTGTGATGAGGTTTTCTTGCCTAAGGTCCCATGTTCTAACCCTAAGGGAGGCAACTGACGTGTGCGGTACTATACATATTTTTCAATGGATTTTAACACACGTTTTGCTTTAATATTTATAAAAATGGTTTCGACCTTAATATTAAAACACACACAATAGGGCAAGTGTACCCTGTCATATATGTAGTAAGTACAGATAAGAACCAAGTATCGATCCATGGACGCGCGCGGAGCAATGGTACTAAAACTCTATCCCCGATTTACCAGTAAGAAAAGATAAGTTGAGTTTGTTTAAAACTAGATTAATTCTAACACATGTAAATAACTTAACTACGACTCCAAATAGAAAATATAACTATATAAACTATAGTACGCCAATCCTAGCATGTCATCTACATATAATAAGAAATAAAGGCGTGATCAACATTCCCATTTTCCGACAGTTAGTTCCCTCTCGGGCATCCTAACATGACAACTATACAGAAAGCTAACACGAATACACACGTTAACCACTTCAAGTTGTTCATTAGTGCGCAGCTGATATGATCTCATGAGATCTTTAAAGATAGGTTAGTATCACCTTTCAGGAGTCCTCAACCGCACTAGTTAAGGAAAGCAATATCGAATACACAATACGACCACCTAGACTAGCATAAAGTAGAGCATTTCACAACCTATTCCATTTTACCAACTTTGAACACAAATCTACTAAGATCGCCATTTTCACCAAAATAACTAACAAAGATCATTAACCGTGTCAAAGATTGGTAACAACACCATTAAGCTTTTAAAACTCTTTTACGTGCCGGTAAACATCTATAACAGTTATTCAAGTGACTTTAAGCAAACCAATACCCGGTTACAGTTTCATGGTGTAAACTTTATTAACAAGTTAACTAGTCTACTATCGGCGATTAAACGGACGGTTTCTTCAACAAGTAATCCGCCTAACACATTCGACAATCATCAAAGTCATCCAAACACAACTACAAATCTAACAACAATGAAACAAGGTTGCACTATGATCATCAAGATTCAAACATGAAAAACGCCAAATTTATACAAAACATGATTACATACTAACGATTGTTTTAACTACTAACTAATACTAATGTTCTTGCCCGTAGGCGTACGATTAACTAAAATAACATCAAAATAGCAAACAAAATCAGATTTGGATCTAAGAAAGCTTAAAGGATCAAACCATAAGATTGCTAAAGAGATGGATTGGATGATGAAGGATGGATCGGATGGATTCCCGAGCTTGTTCCACGGCTTTCCAGCAGCTTAATTCGTCCGAAAATCGCCCAAAATCGCCTCTCCAAGACCCAATAATCGTTCAGTGGCTGAAATGGAGTATTTAAAGCTGAACAGGTCCTGTGAGCGGGCCGCTCGGAGGGAGTGAGCGGGCCACTCACTTTACAGGCAAGTGGCAGAGCTGACGTAGGGCTTCTGGAAGGTTTCTGGAAATATCTGGATGAGCGAGCGGGCCGCTCACAGGGAGTGAGCGGCCGCTCACAGAGCCTGAGTTCCCGTTTTCGCGCTTGAAAACTCCGTTTTTTTTTCGTCTGTTATGCTTCCGGGACATCGTTTTAAGACCTGAAATCGCAAAGATACCAAATAAGTACCAATTCATGCGTATAAGGTCAAAAACGTCTGAAAATGGGAGTTAAAAGGGGACGTTTATATGTGTAAATTAACGTATATCAGCAACTTATTTATTTTTCATTTTACCAGCTTTGGCCCATTATTATATATACTTTGTTTAATAATATTTACCTAAGGTTTCATTTCAAAACACAAGATGTGTTAGTGGTGGAGTGGTTAGGTTTTCTTGTCCAAGGTCCTAGGTTTGAGTCTTGAGGGAGGCAACTTTTTTATTTTTTCATTTTAACAACTTTACTTAATAATAAATACAATTGGTTTCATATTTAAACATCAAGTATGTTAGTGGTGTAGTGGTTTGAGGTCCATTTTGTTAAATAGAGGGTTGCAAGTTTGATCATGGCAAGTTGCATTTTTTTTTTTTCATTTCAACAGCCAATCTATTTCATATTAAAACACAAATGGGTTTGGTGGTGTAGTGGTATGAGATGCATTTTCTCAATTGGAGGTCTTGGGTTCGAGACCAGGTGGTCGTTTTCAACAGCCTTATTTGATGTTCTTAATCAGTTTTGTGCATACAGTAACCGAGTAAAGAAAAAGTTCAAGATGAAGCAGAAATCACCGCAGCGCGCCGCAACGCGCACGGTAGAAATCCTAGTTATTATTATACTATAAATTAGCATTAGCAAAGGTAATGAATAGAGATCATGTTGGCCCAGACAATTGAATCAAACTCGAACACAAGATATTTGGGGAGACGAACCCGTAACTCTTTCTATTCAACCAAACGAACTTACAAACAAGGGACAAATAAAACTATTAACCTAGACCCCTATTTATACTAATATTAACATATTAATCATACTCAAATACTTCTACCAATTCTATTCTAATACTAACCTCACATCATTATCTCTAATAATTAAACCAACTAGATAATTCTAAACATTCAAACTAATCTAAACGAATCTTTCACGTTGGTCCTTCAGCTTTCAACTTATATGCGTATTAGGATTAACTTTCAACATTCCCCCTTAATCCTAAAACCCGATCATGCTTCTCTTACTTCACCAATTTGACCACTCGGGTCTTGATCACTCTCACTTTTCTTGCTCTATCTAGCTTTCTTTCTTGCTCTTCTTTCTCGATCGAACCACGTAGGTTCCTGATCTTCATGCGTCAACTCGAAAATGAGTTTCTTGACTGCATTCTTCCTTTCTTCAAGATCTACTCTTGACTGCATTATCTCTTTTTTTCATCTTCAAGATCTGCTCTGGAAGGCATCATTCATCAAGATCTGCTCTTGAGGGCTCATTCATCCTTTCTATGGGTTTGCTCTTTTCGAGTTGTTTGTCCGAAGTTCACGAGCGCCAATTATAATACATGGACGGTGATGATGGAGGCGATACTTAATGCTCAAGACTTGTGGGAAGCGATGGATCCGGTGACCGGAGACGCCGTTGATGCGAAGAAGAACAAAGTTGCACAGGCAATAATATACTCGGCACTTCCCGAAAATATTTTGTCTCAAGTTGCAACAACTCGAACTGTAAGCGAAATTTGGGAAGCATTACAGGTACGTTTTCTAGGTGCCGATTGAGTCCAAAAGGCTCGGCTCCAAACTCTAAAGCGAGAGTTGGACCAATTGAATATGAAGGAGACCGAGTCTGTAGAAGAATTTGCGGGAAAGCTCTCGGAAATTGCAAACAAATTTAAGAGTTTGGGTTCGAACCTCGACGATAAAACACAAGTAAAGAAGTTGTTGGATAGCATGCCGGATAAATTCATTGCTATTGTAGCAACTATCGAGCAATTTGCGGGGCTCGATACGATGACGGTAGAAGATTGTATTGGTCGTTTGAAAACGTTTGAGGAACGAGTAAAGGGACGAGAGGTTGCGGCCGAACAAATGGGAAAGTTAATGCTTTCTAATGTAGATTCACAACCCCAACGAAAAATTGATCAAGATAGAAGAAACCAATCCGGAAGAGGACGTGGTAACAATTTTCGTGGTCGAGGCCAAGGGGGTGGTCGAGGACGTGGTAGGAATCAACAAAACGGCGACAATCGCAACAATCAAGCTCGTGGCAACAATGACAACAATCGAGGTAACCGTGGAGGTGAAAACGGGAGTGAAAAAGGTCGAGATTATCCAGGAAGAACTTGGAGTAACGGTGCGGATGTGAGCAAATGGGTCCAAATTAGGATTAAGGGGCTGAATGAAGGATTAATCCTATTTGGAGTTAAAAGTTGGTTCAAGATAATTCAAAAGGGTTAAGATAAAATTTGATTTATCTATTACTCCCTCCGTCTCATTAGAAGTGTCCATATTCCCTTTTTTATTTGTTCCATTTCATGTGTCGACCTAAAAAAATTATTAGCCAACTTCCAAATTTACCCTTAAAACACACTAAAATAAACAAAGAATATAATGGACCCACATATGACAAGGGTATTATTGTCATTTGGCAAGCAAAAAAAGCAATCATTTAATGTGCCTAAAACTTTGTGTTTTTCAAACTAAGACACTTCTAATAGGACGGAGGGAGTATTATTTAGTGTTGGGACTAGATAAGTATTAGTATTTTATTTAATTAGCACATGTTTATCTAGTTTGGTTTAATAATTAGTTAATTGGTGTTTGAGTTATGTTAGGTTTGGGTTTAGTTTAGTATAAATAGATGGTTAGGGCTATTATAATTTAAGTGCAAATAATAAAAGTGTTCTTTTGTTTTGTTTGGGCCTGATTTTCCAACATATCAAACTATTCAAAACCTGACATGTGAGAGTTGCATGCTATGTTCAGCCGGTTGATGTAAAATTCTTGAGCTTGTGTCAGGTTCGTAATGTCAAACCGTAAACACGAACTATTTGTTTTTCAACAAACGAGTGTTTCATATGTATCAAAGACCAAAGAAATCACCGAAAAAGTCTCCTGGCTACAAATGATATATGTTTTCACGAGTATTACTATTTAGAAAACGCTTTGACAGAAGATAACATTGACTTTAAAAAGAAGAGTCACATTCTAAACACAATGAAAGGCTAAAAGAACCATTTAGGTGGCAAAATTTGAGAATATCCAAAACATGTGTGCATGCCCATTTAAAACCTGGGATCCACTTGTGTGGTATAATATGACACCATTTATCACCTTATTTGTGGGGTAACTAAGAGTTGCACAAATCGTTTTTTTTTTCCTTTTCTCAAACTGGTTACACGTATGATCAAGTTGGTCGTAAACGAGGTATTGCCATAATAAATAATCAGTGTGTGTATCGAACCGGGCTTCGGAGAGAAAGTGGTTAGGTTTTTCGGTTCCGGTTCCAAGGTTAATTTTTCGTGTTTTGGTTGGTTTAGGTTGGAAATAACTAGGTTGGAATCGATTTCAAATCATAAGGTGTGGAACTGATAAATACTGACGGCTAGGTTCGGGTATGGAACTGGTTACGGAGGAACCGGTTTTATAATACTTGGTTTGGTGGTCTTTTTCGAGTAAGGTGTAATACCTTTTTTGCACCTCTAGGACACCTTACGATTTAATTTACCGGCCTAATACAAGATTACAAGTTTGGTTTCAAGGTGGGCTTTGGGTATTAAAAACCCAACACCAAAACAGATTGGGTTTAGGAAGAAAGGTATATCAAAATATATGATAAATGAGGCCCCTAGCCCAATTATGGCTTAGAAGCCCAATTGCCTTTTTTTTTTCAAAGCACAAATAATTATCTTTCATTCATTCCCATAAAAAGAAAATTACATTAAGATAACGGGCAGGCGGGCAACAAGCCCAATTGCCTTTTATCTTTCTTTTTTGCTTAAAGAACATATAAAGTAGCATTTGAAAGAAACATTGTGATCTCAAAATGTAACGTATTGAATTACGAAACACTACATTGACAAGTATTTACAGGAATAGATACCAACTAACCAATAAGGAGTAACTACTTCAACTAACACTAAAGTAGTGTTAGATGCAGAAAGAAATAGTGTGATCCTTAGGAAGAATCATCTAATCGACCAAGATATAGACAACAGACGCCTAGTATGGCACACTATATGGGAACCCAACCGAGTTAACATCTGAATGAATATGAAGTGAGAAATCAAACGATTGATGAATCACTAGTCCATGAGAAGAATGCAACAAAGATACCAAGAAATTCACATCACTGTAAAACCGATGAAAATTTGTTAGAACCAACATGTCTTGAGAAAACTTGATCAAAACTTAAGTGATGTTAGGGTGAGTACTAGATAACCTGAGGCACCTAGTCTAATTTCGTCAACGAAAGGAACATTAGAATATCGAGATAATTATTGTCCAATCGAGACCATAGTAGATAAAGGTATGTGAATAGAGTACTATTAGATACTCAGATAGTAATATTGTGATTTTTATGTTCAACTACCCATTTTGTTGAGGTATGTATGGATACGAGATATGATAAGTGTATCTAAATCCTAAAAAAAAACCCCCTTTATCCATAGCCCCTCTAGTAAGACTAGGGATGCCATGACATTGAACGTATTTGTAGTGAGCCGAATCACCATGATGGTTACGAGGAAAGTATAAGTGAGGATGAGGATAATCGTACGCCATCTCTACCTCACAAGACAATATTGTTTGTGTAGTGGACTGATAAAGCTAGAAAGTGAGGTAGGGACTAGCTTGTTAGAAGAGGTTGGTAAGAAATATAGGTAACCATTACTTCATGAAATAAATTCAAAAACAAAGTTGAGATATAACATGTGACGGGGTGAGGCAAGAGTAGAAATGGCTAAAATGGAAATGTGAAGCTTCAAATGTTCAATCTAAGTTTGCCACAAAAGTTAAGAAAAGAGTACCCAACTTGCACGATATTTGGTAAGAAACATGAAGAGGTATTCTAGTCTCTAGAGAAATTTAATTATATGCAACAAGTGTACAAGTGTTAGATCATTATTCACGAGCACAAAAGAGATAGAACACATGAAATTTTAGTCTTGGTAAGGTTAAAGTTGTGGATGTAAAACATGCGAGTCATTTAAGGTGAGGTGAAATTAGTGTATGTTGTTATTGATAATCATTATTTTAATTAGAATGTGTATGTATATTTCATATCACAATAATTTCACAATACATAATTTTTACATCATAATATCTAAGTTTATTAAATGGTGTCCCTTTTCTATAAATGAATGATTCGAGTATTGTTATGAACTAGGCAATAAAATTAGAAGTAGATTCAACAAATGTGTAAGTTGTAAGTTTTTGTCTAAAAAACATACTAAAAAAATTCAGGAAGCACCAATTCGGTACCCTCTTTTTTGCGTTTTTCGGCATTGATACCTTTTGTTCGATACGGTACCAATATTATGGGTTATTCTACCTTTGAATACCGTACCGTAACGAGATATTGATACTCACATTTTACCATTTTTGGAATCAATATTTTTAGTACTGGTAGAGTACTGAACCGAGCTCATCTCTACCGTAAATAGTTAATTACTCTATTATCTAAACATTAACAGCCAATGATCTCCAACTCAACTGGTTTGAGGTAGGGTGGGTTTTCCCTTAGGGGTTCCTATCCTGGGGGTAGGTCACAGGTTCGATCCATGCGCACCACAAAAAAATTCTCCGTGACGGTTTGAGCTTAGGCAAGGAGGACACCGGTGTTTGTAGAGATTTAAACTTAAGACCGCTAGGTTACGGTTGTACAAAGATTTTCACTTAATTTAGCCTTTAAAAAAATAAATAAACATTAACATCATTTTTGAAAGCACCTGACTCGTCGTTCTGAGTTCTCACACATCTGTTATTCCGATCCCATATTCTCAAATCCAACACTTCTCTGGTTATGATCGTCACATCCATCGGTTAACCCGATACTTTTATTTCATCACACAGTATTCCTTAGATTCAGTCGCCAATCTTCTGGTTATTTATGATCGTCAACTCCCATTTATGTAATTTTGGGTATTCAATGTTTTTTCATTTCTAGGGAAAATTTTATATCTTTCAGAAAATTGGTGAATCTTGAGAAATTTGTATTATTATTATTATTTTTTGATTTGGGGTTGTTTAGTTTTCTTTATTCTGTCAATGGGTTTAAATCCTTTTTATTAATTTTTTGTTAATAATAAAAAAATGAGGTTTTTTAGCCTTATGGGCAACTCATTTGGGTGTTCTGCAACTGGAGAACGCCTTGTTTCAGCTGCAAGAGATGGTGATGTTCAAGAAGCCAAGGCTTTACTTGAATATAACCCGAGACTTGCTCGATATTCGACTTTCGGTGTTCGGAATTCACCTCTTCATTACTCTGCTGCCCAAGGTCACCATGAGGTATATATTATTATGTTTTCTTACCTTTTGATGATAATAATATTAATTCAGATTGTGCCAATTAGGAGCATTAGAACATATCATTGAATTGTTGTTGTTGTTGTTTGGTTTTAGATTGTTTCGCTGTTGATCCAGTCCGGGGTTGATATTAATCTCAGAAATTATCGCGGGCAGGTTAGGATAAGTTTACTGATTGTATTTACAAAGATTTGCTAACATAGATAAAGACTATGTATAATAGTCGACACTATGACCCATAGGCCGATAACAATCCATACTAGTAATTCGACCCATAGTTATCAAAGGTGCTGGGCGCATAGGCCTCGCCTTGGGCCTAGGCGAAGGGCGCAAAAAAGCGAGGGCTTGAGATAAAAAAAGCGAACAAAGAAAATAATATATTACGTATTAATATAATAGTATTCTTCAAAAGTTATTAGTGTATTAAGCTAGCCATATGTAGAGAATTTGGCTGGAAGCAGGGGCGAAGTATATATAGGGCCAGGGGTGGCCCTGGCCCCCCCCTGTTTTTTTTCGCAGTAGCGGAAATTTGCGATTTTCATAGGTAAATTGAGTCCGGCCCCCGCCGATTTTCCACTACCGATCGAAAAAAAATTGAGTTCGGCCCCCGCCGATTCCGAAACCAAGCTTCGCCACTGGCTGGAAGCTCTTTGAAAATTGGGAATCTTGCTGGAATCTGTGCCTAAACCATTACCTGGAGAATTAAAGCGCAATCACCTCGACTTGAAGCGCAATTGCTTCGCCCCTTGAAAAATGGGCCCAGGCGCAAGAGGTGATGGCTTTTAACAGCTATGATTTGACCAATGACGTCACTAACTTTTATTGAGCGATTTTTACCACAATCAGAATGTTGTAAATTTTTTTGAAACGAAATACATGGAATCTGGGGGCAGAATGTGTTCGTTCTCATTTAGAGTGGGATTGTCCATGGCAACAAAAATGAATGTTTGGAGTGTCATTGGTTGAATTGCTAATATGGATTATTATTGGCTAATGGGTCCATAGTTTCGATTATTATATATCCAATTGGTCTATTTATAATTATTTGTCATATGTTAATCTTGGTGGATAGACTGCTTTGATGCAAGCTTGTCAATATGGTCACTGGGAGGTTGTTCTGACTCTAGTTCTTTATAAAGCAAACGTATGCATTCTTTTTTCGATATTTATAGTTCATTATGTTTTAATTCTGAAACATATTTTAGGCTAATGACGGACTGTTGAATTTAGATTCACAAAACTGATTATCTAAACGGAGGAACTGCATTGCATATGGCTGCTTTTAGTGGACACACGCGATGCATTCGGATCCTTCTTGCTGATCACATCCCTAGTGTTCCTAGTTTTTATAATTTTATTATCAAAAGATCAAGAATCAAAGAATCTGGATTGGAATTTGATGAAGGGTATAGCTCAAGAATCTTGATGAGACATTTTTTATACTTTATTTTAATATGATTTTATTAATCTTGAAATTATGTATATGCATAGATCTCTTATTGATACGATTAATAGACCTGCCGATGGAGGTTTGACAGCTCTGCATATGGCTGCATTGAACGGTCATGTTGATAGTTTACAGTTACTCATTGATTTGGGGGCTTCTGTAAATAAAGTCACGGTGGAAGACGGCACTACAATTGACTTGATTGGTATCTCTTTAATTCTTTATACATCATCAAAGTTTCACATATGAATATTATTGTTTGATGAATTTATTGGTTTTAGGTGCAGGAAGCACACCCCTTCATTATGCCGCGTGTGGTGGAAATGCACAATGTTGTCAAGTATGCATTTTGGCCCACTGATTCACTGAAATGAGTTTTTCTTTCTTCAAGGTCTTTGACTTTTGACTAATGTATTGCTACACGTTTTTGTATGTTATTTTAGATTCTGATAGCCAGGGCAGCGAGCATAACTGCCGAAAATGCAAAAGGGTATCGGCTGCAATGTACCAATTCCATTTTACGATTTGAGTTTTATTAAGCTACTGTCTAATTCGACTTTTTATTAAAAGGTGGACCCCTTTAGATGTGGCTCGATTATGGCATAGAGAATGGCTTGAGGAAGTCCTGATTGCACAACCACAAGATGAGGAACCGACTTCTTCTCCGTACTGGTGTCTTCCTCTTATGAGTGTCGTCAAGATTGCTAGGTAATTAAACTTAAAGTCTTTGATTTTATTGTGGACTTTGAATTTTGTCTAGTTGACTTCAAAAGCAACGTTGATCTGTTTACTGTTCTCATTCTGTTGGATGTACAGAGAGTGTGGATGGAGCAACGATGCTATTTCCGCATGTGCAGATCCTTGTGCTGTTTGTTTGGAAAACAAGTGCGCCCTTGCTGCAGATGGTAATAAAATTCATACTTTTAAATTATAATATTTCGGTTACAATATGAGTGTTTAGTGAAAATTAAATATACAAGGTTATGTTTTATCTGATATTCTGAGTGCACAACCACAACAAGTGCCCCCTTGCTGCGGTTACATCAATGGGTTGATCAGGGTTATGTTTTATCTTTAATATTAGAAAAAATAGCTAAAAGGGAAACTGATAACCGGAAGCTTTTACATCCTCATCTATTTGGTTGTACATAGACGAGACGCGCGTCTCATGTAAGTGATGTGCGCGTCTCGGCTTTTGCCACCTCTACCTGCATAGCATCTTTCTTTAGAATGAATCTTGACCCGACTTAATTACAACAGGTTGTCATCATGAATTCTGCACGCGTTGTGCATTATATCTTTGTTCCACAAGCACCTCCTCGAATGCCTCCCAAGGACCGCCAGGCTCGATCCCCTGCCCTCTTTGCCGCCAAGGAATAATTTCATTCAGGAAGCTTCCAGGCACCAGACCACTCTTAGGAATGCCACGGACAAGCTTACCGCTATCGTTTTTCACATGTACTTCTTTAACTGAAGATACCGATAACACTACACTTGATACAACTCCATTATGCAAGCCTGAATTTCCATATTCTTTAAGTTCTTTGAGCTGCCAAAAGTTTCCATCAATGAAATTAAGCTCAGGTCTTTGCATGGGTACTTCAGACACGGGCCCGTCTTTGAGCAGACCATCGGTTGACCGTGGCAGATTTTCAAGATCAAGTTTTCGGAGGTCGGATTCACATTCGGATAGCAGAAGGTCATGGTTATGTTCATTGAATCAATCAGTGGTAACTGTTGCTGGTGGTTGCTGAAAGTGTGAAAAGAAAGGGGAAAAGAAGAAATATGTGTATACTTTACATGAATTTTTATTTTTGATTTTGATTCTAATGTTTTTGTTATTGCTGTTATTGATAATTGTTGATATGTCTGAATTTGGTTTACAAGTTTATTTAATTTGATATTAATTTTTATGTAAGGTGATTTATTTATCAGTTTATGTTTTAAATGAAAACTAGCATTAATTCCCCCGCGTTGCGTTGGGGGCGTAAAACAATGTCAACTAACATCAACGTCACGGCCAACAACAATCAATACTGGAAGGTTCGTATGAAAAACGAATGAAAAAAAATTAGACGTAAAAACGTTAAACTACATACATGAAAAGTAAAATATAGAAAATAATAACTTAGTCTATCTAATAGTTGCATGTTGCGTCGGACTTGTTTAACTGTAAAAAATAGACATAAAAACGTTGAACCACACACGCACACCGCGGCATGTTAACTCACAAAAATAGATCAAGCGTAAAACAAAAAATTGTAAAAGATAAAAAGTATAGAGACCAAAAATGAAAGTGAAAAGTATTATGGTTAAGTTGTAAAATAGGTAAAAATACGGGGGTTAAAAATAAAAAATAAAGATAAAAGGAAAAACAAACAAAAAGATGTACAACACCACAAAGCTTTATACAACACGATTAAGCATGAAAAACCTATAAAGCATGAAGTACAACATCACTTTGCACAAACCATTTGTAAATTAATATTATATAAATGTTTAAAATTTTTTAAGAATAAATTCGAGATGTGTGAATGTTTGGTCGCGAATGTACTTTTACCATGTGTTTTAGCTTCTATGTATGAGGGCACATGGGATGGGGGCGTGGGAGTGGTGGGTGAGTCCCCTTCACGCCACCCACACCACCCCGGGACTAGCATCGACAAAGCGTGGGGGGCAATCCAGTCGAAATCTCCACGGTCGTGGGGCTTGGGTGATAGACGATGTGGCAACCGTATATTTGCTAAGGAAAGCACTCAATCTGATCCCACCTTGTCACAGGGGCGGACTTACTGGTTGGGTAAGGTGGGCGGGCGCCCCCCTTAAATTTTTTTTTCTAGTGTATCAGGTAGACAAAAATTCCGAGCGCCCCCCGTAAAATATCATAATCGCACCCCTTAAACTGAAAATGGGAGTGAAAACAACTTGAAGAGTGAAAAAAAGAGGTGCTCAACGGATTTTTTTTTTCATGAACTGCTCGATAGTTACAGATGAGTGAGTGAAAAGTTTGACTCACCTGGAGAAGAAGATACACATAGGGGTGTAAACGAGCCGAGCCGAGCCCGAGCCTGACTAGGCTCGGCTCGGGCTCGTTAAGGTTTTGTGAAGCTCGAGCTCGAGCTCGGCTCGGTTCGAGCCTACAATCTTGAGCTCGAGCTCGGCTCGCTAGCAAAATCCAAAGCTCGAGCTCGGCTCGCTAGCAAAATCCAAAGCTCGAGCTCGGCTCGGCTCGGCTCGAGGTGATTTGAGAATCTCAAACGAGCTCAAAAGCTTGGCTCGAGCTCGCAAAAGCTCGGCTATAACATAAGCTCGCGAGCCCAATCGTTAAGGCTATAACTTAGGCTCGGCTGTAACTTAGGCTCGGGCTCGGGTTCGGGCTCTAGCTCGTTAAGGCTCGATTAGGCTCGCGAGCCCAATCGCGCTTTGTATCTAGGGCTCGAGCTCGGGCTCGATAACTAAACGAGCCATATTTCAGGCTCGGGCTCGTTAAGGCTCGGGCTCGTTAAGGCTCGGCTCGTTCGAGCTTTTTACTGTGCCGATCCCGAGCCGCTACGTGTCATTTACACCCCTAGATACACATAAGATAAAGAAGGGTATTTTTGTGATTAAATCATCTTATTTAAAAAATTAGGTTCACAAAAACTGTCAGTATATAGTACATATTTTTTAAATGCTTTTCTTTTCAAATGCTCTTTATTAATTTTTTTAAACTTATATATTTTCACTGAATCGTTTATTTGATTTACTTTAAAGTGTAACATTTTTTTAATTTATCATTCTTTTAATTTTATAAATATTCATATGTTAATGCAATAATTATTATACATTGTTAGGTGTGTATATATTATATAATTATATTATTATTCCAATGAGAACACGGAGAGGTCTCGTAAGTCGGTGTTATGTCCCTCCGTTGAGAAACCTGGTGGGTTCCGATCTGGGGTCGGCCTCACAGTCGTGCCTGTGGCTGCGCAGTCCAAACTGCCCGATGGGTAGTATTTTAACAGTCGTTCCAATATATATAACATTATGACAGGTCGATTAAATGTATCTGGTTTCATAACTAACGGTGAACTTCAGTACTCAGGATCACTAGCAAGAGATTTAGAGTTTGTAATTAGTGTTTGCGGTACCGTGAATTTGATGTATCTTAGAAAAAAGGTTTGCGAGCTATCTTTTTAGTATGTGACCGGACCTGACGTGACCCGACCCGATCTGAAGCGGACCGAAAATATTTTAATATTCAACAACAGACATACGAACTCTAAAGATTTCCGCACCCCATGAAAAAATTTTCTGGGTCCGCCACTGCCTTGTCACGAATCTCTATCTTGTTGATCAATTCTTTAAACATAATATAAAATATAATAATAAATCAAACATACCCGTTAGTCCAGTAAAGGATGATAGGGAAGACGATGCCATGACATGACAGGATGATTATGTTGATCGGGTTCCTGTTTTGGGTGTACAGTTAGGATGGCTTAAGGAGATCAAAGATCTCAATTATAGAGAGGAGAAGGGGATAGTTTTGTGTGTGTAAGTAAAGGTGTTCATTAGCCTCTAATCTCTCATAATGACCTCTATTTATACACCCAAGGGGAAACCCTATTTTATGGTTAAGTAAGGGTAATTACGTCCATCACATAAAGACCAGTTAAACCAATATGGTATTTAGGTCATTGATCATTTATTAGATAAATGATTATAAGGGCCACATAATAGAATATATAAATATATTCTTACATACCTCACACCTTAAAGAACTCAATGATCCAAATTGGCGCGCCACTAGCTTAACGGGTAGAAACAACTTGAGCTGTTTTTGACGGGAAATGATATTCTCATTCCGGTACTCCTTCGCGAAAAAAACCATTAGGGTCAAAGTAAACAAACCCATAATTATGATAGATAAGTTTTCTAACAGATATGAGCTTTTCAATGATTTTTGATGTGCTATGTATGGTCTATAAAATATAAACTATCCTAGACACCTAGTAATATAAAACAGACTCAACTAAACTAGACCACACGACAGACAAGTGTACCTATCAATGCAGTACAGACTAAGTAAGTCCGAGTATCGAACCCACAGGACACAACTAGAAAACAAAACTAGACTCGACTAAGACTTAAAATAAATGATTTAAAGGTTGCTTTTTTGATTTTTAAAATACTTAATTAAAATAAATAAATAAGATAAAATAAAGTAAATACGGATAAATAGACAGCAAAGATAAATGAGGAAAATGTCAGGATAGGAAGGCAACTACCTAGGTCAAGAATCCTACATGCAAACTCACAACTCTCGGTAATGGAAAACTGAATGGATACCAGATTCTAAAGATAACTTAAGAAACGCTAAGACATGCTAGATCTCCTCCCGGTCTCACCAACACGCCCTAAAGAATCCTAAGAAACAAAACACTGGTTATCTAGCGCGGATCTCCTCCCGGTCTCACCTTACTAAGAATGTAAAGGTACTCTAATGACTCGATCACCCCCCGGTCTCTCTAATCACAATACACCAGAAGATGTAAAGCAGTAATTTAATTGGGTTAACTATGACTTGGAATTGCAAGAAACTAAAGACAACTAGGATAGGATCACCTCCCGGTCTCACCTAAAACCTAACACCTAAAGCTCTAGACAACCCAACATTCCATCACCTCCCGGTCTCAAGAATGGAAGAATACAAAAGTCCTCTAAATTCTCTAATCAAGTTCCTATGGCTTTCGGTACCAAAACCATAAACTAAGCTACGAGCACTAAGCATGTAACCCTAATAAACATCCAAACATGAAAGACATTCACTAAGACGTTTATGGAACTCTCAAAAATAATAAATTAGACTTAAGTACGCACACACATCATAATAAACACCAACCAAATCGTTACCAAAACATTAACCATTCAATAATAATCCATAAACCGAAAACTATAAACTTAACATGTATTCATCATACAACCTAGGTAGTGGTTCAAGATTTAGCTACTCATAATAATGAAAAACGATAAAAACATATGTTCAAAACCACATAAAGTCATGGTACCAATATTTATAAACACAAAGTAAATAAATATAAAAACTAAAACTTTTAGTGATCAAACCCGAGCCTTCAATCTTGAACCATGCCTCCTTCTCCTTCAATTAATCCTCAAAAACCTGCCTAAGCTGCTGTTCGTAGTCCGCTCCTTTGGCGGCTGCTAATGCTCTTCGAAAATAAAAATCTTCAAAAAATATGTGCCCTCCTTCGAAATTAATATAATCCTCCGCTGTGTTCCTTCCAATTCATCAATTGGGCCTACACTTTTATTTAACCAAGGTCACGAGGCCTTTACCTCATTTACACTTTATAATTTATTATTATTATTATTATTATTATTATTATTATTATTATTATTATTATTATTATTATTATTATAACTAGTATTATTATTATGACTCCATGTTCCCGACTCAGGTGTTCTTGGCTCGACCAAAGTTGCTCGTTTACGCTCCAACGTCCATGAACACCAGGTGCTCGCGTCTTGATTATTTCTCACTGTTTTAAGCTCCTTTCTCACGAACACCTATAAAATAATGAAATAAATAAATACGTAATAAAAACAACATGAAATAAATAAAAATCTGACCAAATAATATACAAAATACATAGGAAAAGAGATGTGTTTTGCAACACATCAAACATCCCCACACTTAAAACTTTTGCGTCCCGAAAAAGAAGTATACAAAATCCCAAGCATTTTCAACAAAGCACTTAACAAAAACAATAGCATCAAACAGGGTCAAAAGCAGACTACGAAATCAACAAGCATAGCTGTTTCGCAAGACTTACATCGTTCAAAAGGCTGACTAGTCAAGATGATACAATTTTAAAAACAAGGCCTACCTAGTCAAGCTTCACTTACCTTCAAGCAACCGACTATGCACAAGCAAGCACCCCTCACAATATCACTCATCTCTCGATTATATATTTATTTGGAGTGAATCTCTCAAAACCAAACTATGATGCAAAATTATCATAAGCTTGTACGTCAATCAAATTTCCACCAAATTGCTAACACTAACACAAATCAAGAGGACTTCGAAAGGGTAGGTAAGGGTTAAAGGTAGGAAATTTTGTTGGGAAAAAAATGGCTAAAAAGAAAAATAAGTAATAATCCGGATAAACCATAAACATACAAACTCTAACTTTTTGGTCTTCTTGACCCACAACCTTTATTCTTCTTTTTTTTTTTCTTTTTTCTCACATATATTTTTCTTTTCTTTTTTTCAAGTTTTTTTTTTTTGTCAGCTACTCTTTATGCTGAAATATATTTTTTTCTTTTTTTCACAATAAATAAATATATATGATCCGGTAATTAATATAGAATAAAATGGGTGACAAACGAAAGGTTTAGGCTCAAAGTGGTTTCTAAAGGTAAAATGGTGAAACAGGTCAAATAATAAAAACAAACGAAAAGGCTAAACAAAAATGGGTAATCCTAATGCCTCTATTATATCTGTGTCAAGTCCAAGCCTATGGTCTCAAAATGCATCAAAACGCACAAGTTCTAAAATAATGCAACAAAGTCGGTATATCACACATGAAACGAAATAGTGAATATTTATATATAATATTTAAAGGCTCAAAACTCACTGTCATGTGGAAATAAGGGTTACCGATACTAGCAAGTGCAAAACTAGTTAACCATCCAGCTTGATCCACTATCCCAGGCACCCCAAACATTTTATTTCAGAAAAACAACTCAGTCAAGCCTACTATCCCGCAACTTAAAGAAACATATGCTAAGACCCGTAAACCCGACAATCGACCCGCTTTTAACCGACGTATTACATTGAAAAGGCTCGTTTACTACGCGCAAAAAGGATCGGGACTAACACCAAACCAACTTTTTTTTTATGTTTTATTTTATTTTATTTTTTTTTATGACTCAAACTATCTAAAAATAAAAACGAAGTTCCCATCCCCACACTTGAACGACACATTGTCCTCAATGTGAGAGTGGAATAAAATAAAGCAGAAATAAAAAAAATACAACAAAAAGGAACAGACTCCCCTGGATATAAGCGGTGTAGCTGCAAACGCTCTGAAGTTGTCCTTGCAAACCAGGCCGTATAGCATTTCATTCGCGGCCTTTGACTCAAATCTGACAGATAAAAACTAAAAAGAAAATATAAGACAAATGGTTGTCTTAAATGATTGTTGGGTCGTCCCCACCCAAATGGAGATTGAGTACGGGTGGCTAGATCCAAACCTGCAATAAAATATATTAGACAAACCAATGACTCGAACCTGACTCTCTCCATCATCCCCACACTTGAAGGGAAGATATCCCCAAAGTGGGTTAAGAGAAAACTGACTCAAAAATAAAATAAAAGACTCAAAAAAAATAAAAATAGACTCAACCGACTTAATATACAAAAATGCAGGAAAACGTATCTGGGTGGCAAAATGGTGAAACATGGGATGAAATGATGATGAATGGTGGTGAACAGTGGTGGAAAAAAAAATAGGTTGGAAAATATATTTTTTTCTAATCAACTCACGCAAGGTGAAGGACACTGGTGATCTCAACACGCGCCGCGAGCGAATAAAATATAACTTTCCGGGATAATTACTGTTCATATGAGACGAACAGGTCAGCCCAGGCTCTTCACATTACGCGACGAACCTTTTTTCACAGAAAGTTAATTAAATTTAATGTTTAGAAAAAAATAATATTTCTTTTTTTTACCCATACCTCCACCAAAAATCCCAATCATATAAATGTATAAATACATGGGATCCGCTCATGATATAATTTTACTTGCCTAAACAAACACGAAAACCTGCGAAAAGACTAAAAAACAATTATAACAATCTAAATAAAGAAAAATAAAAACAAAAATAATACAAACTCTACAGCTATGTTTTCACCCCGGTTTCAATCAGGTGGCTTATATTTTATCAGTCTCGTATCCAACGCGTTTAATTCTTTTCTTTCACCATTGTTCATCAAGAAACAATTGGTGAATTTAAAAATATGTTTGAAAAACTCATACGCGTTGGGCCACCTATCCTTGCACTTACCTGGACCAAAACTGATGTTTAGCGTGTACTGTTGGCCCATGTAATCACTAGCCTTATCCCGTGTGTGATCTACTACAGTCTTCATTCCTGCCATCACTGCATACAGACACTAACAAACACGATCACGGGCACCAGATATATAAAGAAAATAAAAATAGAATAAAGCACACAAAAACAAAAAGACACACAAGCACACGAAAAATAAAAACAAAAACTGACTCAACACGCAAGCACACAAAAAGAAAATAAAAGCCTATGACACTCTAGACACACTAAAAACAAAAAGACTCAAATAAGACAAATAAATTAGTGAAGTCCTAATCAAAGCTAATTTCGCAATCGCCAAGTGTCCCCGGCAACGGCGCCAAAAACTTGATGTGCTATGTATGGTCTATAAAATATAAACTATCCTAGACACCTAGTAATATAAAACAGACTCAACTAAACTAGACCACACGACAGACAAGTGTACCTATCAATGCAGTACAGACTAAGTAAGTCCGAGTATCGAACCCACAGGACACAACTAGAAAACAAAACTAGACTCGACTAAGACTTAAAATAAATGATTTAAAGGTTGCTTTTTTGATTTTTAAAATACTTAATTAAAATAAATAAATAAGATAAAATAAAGTAAATACGGATAAATAGACAGCAAAGATAAATGAGGAAAATGTCAGGATAGGAAGGCAACTACCTAGGTCAAGAATCCTACATGCAAACTCACAACTCTCGGTAATGGAAAACTGAATGGATACCAGATTCTAAAGATAACTTAAGAAACGCTAAGACATGCTAGATCTCCTCCCGGTCTCACCAACACGCCCTAAAGAATCCTAAGAAACAAAACACTGGTTATCTAGCGCGGATCTCCTCCCGGTCTCACCTTACTAAGAATGTAAAGGTACTCTAATGACTCGATCACCCCCCGGTCTCTCTAATCACAATACACCAGAAGATGTAAAGCAGTAATTTAATTGGGTTAACTATGACTTGGAATTGCAAGAAACTAAAGACAACTAGGATAGGATCACCTCCCGGTCTCACCTAAAACCTAACACCTAAAGCTCTAGACAACCCAACATTCCATCACCTCCCGGTCTCAAGAATGGAAGAATACAAAAGTCCTCTAAATTCTCTAATCAAGTTCCTATGGCTTTCGGTACCAAAACCATAAACTAAGCTACGAGCACTAAGCATGTAACCCTAATAAACATCCAAACATGAAAGACATTCACTAAGACGTTTATGGAACTCTCAAAAATAATAAATTAGACTTAAGTACGCACACACATCATAATAAACACCAACCAAATCGTTACCAAAACATTAACCATTCAATAATAATCCATAAACCGAAAACTATAAACTTAACATGTATTCATCATACAACCTAGGTAGTGGTTCAAGATTTAGCTACTCATAATAATGAAAAACGATAAAAACATATGTTCAAAACCACATAAAGTCATGGTACCAATATTTATAAACACAAAGTAAATAAATATAAAAACTAAAACTTTTAGTGATCAAACCCGAGCCTTCAATATTGAACCATGCCTCCTTCTCCTTCAATTAATCCTCAAAAACCTGCCTAAGCTGCTGTTCGTAGTCCGCTCCTTTGGCGGCTGCTAATGCTCTTCGAAAATAAAAATCTTCAAAAAATATGTGCCCTCCTTCGAAATTAATATAATCCTCCGCTGTGTTCCTTCCAATTCATCAATTGGGCCTACACTTTTATTTAACCAAGGTCACGAGGCCTTTACCTCATTTACACTTTATAATTTACTAGTTTCTTACCCCGCGCTATGCGCGGGGACGTATCCAACACCACCGTTCCCCAACCAAAAAACTCAACCTTGACCAAGAAACCGCTTTGTCAAGCATTGATAAGCCTATAACCACTCCACACCATCATCATCGACCAGTTTAGAAGCCGTTGTCACCAATTTACTGTCAATCTATAACCACTACAGACGAAACACAACAGCCCACGAAACCCTCCACAATCAATTCTACACCTTTCTACAAAAATATTCAGACTTAAATTCACGATATGCTGTTGTAACAAATCAATGGATATAAATATTTTTATTGGTTGCCTAACATATCAATTTATTTGTTTGTATGAAGCGTACATATCACATATGTCATGGATCTACTTTTGATGGAAAAACATTTGCAAAAACTCATAAAGATGCAGAGAACACCTATGACACAGTGGAGAAGTAAACCGTTGATTTCCACCCACCGGCAACGCTAGCTTCCGATCAGCCATGGCGGTTTCAACCACACAATCAACAAAGACGCAATCTTTACTCTGTTTCTTGCAAAAGCTAGTTCTTTCTACCCACCACATATCACTACCACCAACCAGCAACCGCCACCGTCTCCGACCAAGACCTGAGCTGCCCGCCGCCACCGTCAACCCGAAAGATACGGTTGCAATCCTCTGTATATACAGAGAGAGAGGGATATACAATCACCGTTCAGTCTCCGGCGATAGCGATACCCGTTTTCATCACGATCGACGGCCACAGGACGTTATCGGAGGCCGGTTGAAAACACCAGCGCCATAACCGCTGTCACCTACCGTTTCAATAGCGGTCGTCGGTAACAGTGATGGTCGGAGAGGAGTAAAAGAGGTAGCAGACTTGGAGACGGGCGAAGAGGAGCCTACGATGTCGTTGGAGAATTCGGAAGACGTTTATGATGAAGTGTAATGGCGCTTGCAACGTGGCATGCAGAGGGGCAATTTGAAGATGACGCAGACTATGTTAACGGTCTTTAAACGGGGGACGTCGAGTTTAACGGAATACACTATTGCAAACATTTGCAAAATGTATATATATACAATTCTCCCCCACTCATAATTACACAAAATATTGCTCTTGCATCTGTTTTCATTATTTGTCTAGGAGCATGTTGAAACATTGTTTTAACCAACAGAAAAGCTTTATTAAAACACCAAGTAGCAAGCTGCTAAACAATATATACAACCAACAACAAACAAAAGATACCACCTTACAAGACTAAACAAACAGGGACCAAGAAAAACCCAGCCAGACAAACAAGCTGCACCTAAAACACATTAAACCTGCACCAAATGCTCAAGGTGATTGCTCTTTGGACCTGCTCTTGACCCATAAGAAACCAAGGGACTTCACTTTATCGATTACTTTTGAGATCGATATAAGAAACCAAGGGACCAACTCATTTCGCATCCTCCATATACTCCAAATAGTAATGAGAATAATCGCATGAAAAGCCATCATCCTCTTCTTTGAGCCTTGCTTAGTGTTATGAAGATCCAACATATCTCTCAATCCGAAAGCAAAGAAGCTAGGAACATTGAATCACTGACCAAAAATCTGTCATATATGCTAATGAAGATCCAACATATCTAAATACAAAATTAAAAACCAAACCAAAATACATAAATACCCATAAAATAAAAACATACATGTGTACAGTGCTTGATGGAAATGTTTGATAACTAAATATAAAATAACTCATTTAAGATTGTTTAATTGTTTTACAATAGAGCAGAAAAACAGTGTGCATGTAATTATATCTCATATTACGAACAAAATAAAACATTGCTTACAAAAAATTAAGAATACAACACATGTTTCTATAGAAATACTTAGATACATGATTTACAATAGTGTTTCCATTTAAAAAACTTTTGCATCGTCGAAAAACAATGACATATCTATTCAAAGGGAATATACTGCATAGTTGTTAATAACAAAAGTTTCTGAAAAAAAAAACACCATACAAATATTACAACTTCTCTTCCTAATTACAGTTTATCATCGACTTCAATTGGCAGACTTTCGATTTCTGTTTGAATATAACGAAATGAAGAATCGATCATACCTTGTGAGAAGGAACAACTCTTGTGAAAGCAGTCTTTGTATCCGATAACAACTATGAAAGAAGATGAGGAGAATCAGGCAAGCAAAAGAGGATGAATGGTGAGTTTGTAGGTATTACCTGCTATCGTATACCGGTACAGGTGAGAGTGGTTGTTAGGGTATTAAGGTAAGCGCAAATCGAAAACGGAAATGTAATTTAATACCTAATTTAATGGGTCATCAATGATGGAGATGATGAGATGAAAGGTTGTAATTACTTTCGGCCAGCACCTGAAATCCAAAACGTCACAATAGACTTTAAGATTGTAAACCCTTATTCATGTAACCTAAAAAGACTGATTTACCCCAATAAGAATGTATCAAATGTTTGTACTTTAAGCAATTAAATTTGTATTTACTTAACTTTTACCGGAATCCCTCCCTCATGCTTTATATATAGTATAGATATAGATTATTATTATTATTATTATTATTATTATTATTATTATTATTATTATTATTATAACTAGTATTATTATTATGACTCCATGTTCCCGACTCAGGTGTTCTTGGCTCGACCAAAGTTGCTCGTTTACGCTCCAACGTCCATGAACACCAGGTGCTCGCGTCTTGATTATTTCTCACTGTTTTAAGCTCCTTTCTCACGAACACCTATAAAATAATGAAATAAATAAATACGTAATAAAAACAACATGAAAATAAATAAAAATCTGACCAAATAAATATACAAAATACATAGGAAAAGAATGTGTTTTGCAACACATCAATTTTCCACTACAAGAAACTGGAGCTTTAGGGGCGACGCGTGTCGCCCCTAATAACTGATCTTTAGGGGCGACAGTCGCCCCTAAAGGTTCTGTCACATCTGCTTTGTCCCTAAAACCCACCGTCGCCCCTAAAGATGTCGCCCCTAATTCCGTTTTTTCCACGTGGCATTTCTTTTCCATTAAAATTTTTATTTGGCATGCCACGTGGCAAAATTCTGTGCAACCTGGGCTGGATCTTTAGGGGCGACCCGTCGCCCCTAAAGGTAATTTTTTTTTGGTCCACACACGCTCAATGATACGAAATAATGACAAAACAAATTAACCAAACATACCAACATTACATATATATATATAAACATACCAACATTCGTCTAAACAAACATACAAATATTTATAGTCAAGTATACCAACAAAACTAAATAAACATACCAAAAACGCCTAAACTCCTAAACGTCTTCGTCTTCGCCTTCGCCTTCGCCTTCGTCTTCATCGGCGTGATCGTCACTATTACTGCTTCCGCCTTGATTTCCAAACTTTTGAGATTGGGATTGGTAATATTGATTAAAAAATTGGACCATTTGTTCTTGGAAATCAGGAAGCTCATCATTGTATTAAATTGCTCCTACAAATATATTTAAACCAAATGGGTCAACTATCAACAAATAACTACAAATATACACCAAATGGGTCAAATATCCTATTTACTACACATATTTATTACCAAACGGGTCAACTATTAACATTTAGCAAACATACATACACCAAAATGGGACAAATGTCCTATTTACTAAACATATTTATACCAAATGGGTTAACTATCAACAAATAACTACAAATATAAACCAAATGGGTCAAATATCCTATTTACTACACATATTTATACCAAACGGGTCAAATATTAACATTTAGCAAACATACATACATCAAATGGGTCAAATGTCCTATTTACTAAACATATTTATACCAAATGGGTCAACTATCAACAAATAACTACAAATATATACCAAATGGGTCAAATATCCTATTTACTACACATATTTATACTAAAGGGTCAAATATTAACATTTAGCATACATACATACATCAAATGAGTCAAATGTCCTATTTACTAAACATATTTATACCAAATGGATCAACTATCAACAAATAACTACAAATATCTACCAAATAGGTCAAATATACTATTTACTAAACATATTTATACCAAATTGGTCAACGACCAACAAATATATACCAAATGGGTCAAATATCCTATTTACTTAACATTTAAACTACAAAGACATGCCTGTGAAAATTGCGGTTGTGTCGGCGTATGATGCGGAAGGCTTTCTCTCGGACAGGGCATAGGCCCAATCCCGCGAACATGTCCGCGGCGTTTGCCCAGAACTTCTTCAAAAATACCAACCTTCAAACACCCCAAATAATATTAGTTTTAACCTACTTTAAACCCAACAAATAATTGAAAAAACATGACAACTAAACACGCACATACACAAATATATACCAACCTCATCCAACCGTTGGGAGTTGCTTCCTCCTCCTTCTCCTTCTTCTTCGGCGAGCCATTGACGTTCAGACTCAAAACGTGACCTTAACCTTTGCTGTATTTCACAAAAGTGATTTAATAGAATTACATATATATATATATATATATATATATATATATATAGGGGAAGGTTTAAATAAAAACCCACTCAAAACGAAGAACCCGGTAAACTGTGACTTCCAGAACTTTTTATCATCTGAAAAAATTAGGGTATGTAATGTACATGATTTTAAGAGTTTTGAGCCAAAAAAATAAAAAAAGCGCCGAGTGGATATTTTAAAAAAAAAATAAATAAGTTTTTTGTGTTACATATGTAACATAAATAACACAAAAAACTTATTTATTTTTTTTTAAAAATATCCACTCGGCGCTTTTTTTTATTTTTTTGGCTCAAAACTCTTAAAATCATGTACATTACATACCCTAATTTTTTCAGATGATAAAAAGTTCTGGAAGTCACAGTTTACCGGGGTTTCTTCGTTTTGGAGGGTTTTCTCTCTATACTTAGCCTATATATATATTATATAATATATATATATATATATATATATATATATATATATATATATATAGTAGATTATAAATAAATGCTTACATAATTCTCTTCATTCTGAGGGGTATCAAACGTCCCCTGCCTTCCTGTATGTCCAATACTACGGTATGCTTCGTACCGTTCTATGTCCTGTTTAACATTAAAAGTTAAATTATAAGTTAAATAAACATTATCCTCTATGTATATGTTAAATATACCTTTTTGTGACAGTGAGTGGCCAAAGAGCTCGTTCCACCTCGGTATGTGTTCACTTGTTTTTGGCGGACGGCTTTGTTAATTTCAGACTTCCTCTTATGTTCAGGACTGCAGAAGTGATCACAAGATTGAAGCCAGTTTTCAGGTTTCATACCCTCGGGGGATGTGCCTTGCTGTCTCCACATCCACACCATTGCTCGACACTTTATTAAAGTGTTCCTTTGCGTTGTTTTTGCGGTTTGTGTACCGCTTTTTGATAGCCGCCATAATGCCTCCTTGTTTTTTGGCAATGAGGTAATCGTTAATAGGATCCCAATCCATCTTGACTTGCTCTAATAATTAAATAAAACAAGCTAGTCAGATAGAAGAAAAAAAAATCAACAAATAACATATAGAATATATATTTACAAATCACTGACCCGCAAGAACTCAAATAACTTGTTTCGATTAACCTCAGAAACATTATCCCAGCCTTGCACATCCAATGGGATCTCAGCCATATATACATAGACGCCTCCGGGTGAAATAGCCACCAAGCTTGCCCATAGGCATGCAGGTGGCGTCCTCATCAAATGTTATGTCTGGCCGGCCTTTATTATCAATTTATTTTTTTAAGCCAAGGTTTTTTGCCTTGCCCATAGCATGCAGGTGGCGTCCTCCATCACTACTCTCTGTATCCGAGCCCCCTTCGTTAAGGTCTGTATCCTCTTCCATACGCTCGGCTATGAGGTCTGCGATAACGTCATTCATATCGCTTCTTCCCCTAACCTCATCTACAACTACAGGAGACGGCGTAATTGGATTTTCACCGTGATAGATCCACAGCGTGTAATCCTCATCGAAACCATTTATACGAATATGATATGTCATGCTTCTGAAGTCTATGAAGCTAGAATTATTACACTTTCTACACGGACATCTAATCGTTCCAAATGAGTTGACCAATGGTTTGGCATACTCAATGAATTTGTCAATTCCTTTTTTGTACTCAACGTCCAAACGGTTCTTTAGTTTAATCCAGCTTTTATCGATCGACATGATGATGTGACTGAAACATAATTTGGGTTTAAGCACGATAATTTAAATGAAACATATTATTGACACCTAAAGGGTAGGCTGCTAAACCCACTTTTGAATACCTTATCTCCATATAGGAATGTGTATTACATGATTGTTTGTTTTAAGAAAAATCCGGCAGCATTTCCCCTTAGCCCCCAAGTATATAATATAAAATATATACCCGAGGAGCAAAGAGGAAACGCCAACCGAATCTTTCAAAAAACAAACAATCATGTAGTACAACATTCACATCCTAAATGAGATAAAGTATCCAAAAAGCAGTCCAAAACGGGGACTACCCGAAATTAATTACTAAATCAATTTCAGGCGGGTATTTCTAAGCTCACTATGTTTAAAATGGAGATTCATTTTCGGGCATGTCTTACTAGTCTCAATATTTATTAACATAAATATAAATAAACATACATACATACACTCATATACATACACATACATACACTCATACACACACATACACTCATACACACACATACATATACTCATACATACCATACACTTATACACACATACATACATACATTCATACATACATATACTCATACATACACTCATACATACATATACTCACACATACATACATACATACACATACACTTATACACACACACATACATACATACATATACTTATACATACATACATACATACACGCATACACATACACACACACATACACACACACATACACTTATGTACATACACTCATATATAAAAAATAAAAATAAATAAAAAAAAACAGAAAAAAAACTGAAAAAATAAAAAAACTGAAAAAATTTAAAAAAAACAGAAAAAACGAAAAAAAATTAGAAAAAAAGAAAAAAATAAAAAAAACAGAAAAAAAATATAAAAACAGAAAAAAACGAAAAAAATAAATAAAAAAAACGAAAAAAATTAACACACATACAAACCTATTATATAATTTAAGGCATAAATAATAAAATAATAATAATTAGGGGCGACTACTAACCGGTATTAGAGGCAAATCTTTAGCGGGTTGGTAGATCGAAGCTTCCTACAACTCATATTATTATTATTAAAAAAAAATTAAACATAGATACTTCAAAAAAAAAAAAAAAAAAAAAACTTACGAGTACTAGAGGAGGGCAGAGGAGAGAGAAGAGCAAAGGGAGAGGAGGTGGGTTCGGGTGGTGGGGGTGGGTTCAGTGGTGGGGATGGTGCGGTGGTGTGGGGTGGGTTTGGTGGTGGGTAGTGAGGTGGTGTAGGTAGAGAGATTGAGAGATGAGAGGAAAGATTGAGAGGAGAGTGGAGATTGAGAGATGAGAGTTGGTTCTTGTCTTGAGAATTCTCGTGAGTGTACAGAGAAGAAGAGAGAGTTAGGGAAAAGAGGGAAAGAAAAGAGGGAAAGAAAGTGTAGAGGCGGGAGTTTAATTATTTTCAACCTTTAGGGGCGACGGTCGCCCCTAAAGGTGTCGCCCCTAATGATATGAGGTACGATAAAATCTTGGCCGTTGATCTGCTCGTTGATCTGATGGCTGAGAAGCTGGTTGGTGGGATTGACCTTTAGGGGGGACCAAAAAGCGGGTCGCCCTTAAAGGTGTCGCCCCTAATTCTCAAAATTCTTGTAGTGTTCGGAGTCAAAATGTTTTTAAAGTGTGAGGTGCGAGATTGGCTTAGGGGGGTGGAATGACCCATACGCGTTCACCATTTTGGACAAAAATCGTACCTTTAGAACAATCTAACACATGTGTTGTGATTTTACCATGATCATTTGTGAGATAGTCTTAAGCTCCTGAGTCCATGTACCACTGATCAGCTCCTATAGTAACATTCAAAGCCTATAAAGCATCTCAAATATCAGTGGGTCAAAGTCACTTAGATGGCTTGAGGAGCTATTGTTCGGGGTTGGGATGTGCTTGCATTACGGGCGGGCCATAACTAGACTATCCTTGAGGTGAGGGCCCCATGTGGGCCAGAGTTCAATGGCTGCTGAGGTCAGCGACTGTGAATGGGCCTGTTATTCCCATGTGTTTATTTGCAGCCTCTAAGAACATCGTGGCTAGAGCAAACTGTGGGGTTACGTTTTCTCGAGCCATCTGGCATTGGTGCTCCAGTTAGAGCATGTTACATGTATCCCACGACGGAAGACTTCGGTTGATGTAGGCTCCAACCACATCATATTTAGTGGGCAAACCACGAGCCAGTTGTAGGATTAATCTTTGTTCATTGACGTGGCTATCAACAACATTAAATTGGTCACCAAGATCTCGAATATTCTGAAAGTAGGCTTCAATGGATGACAGGGACTTAAGTGTGAGGTTATTGAATTCATGCTTGAGTTTCGTCGTATTTGTGCCTAATCACTTGTATCACATATATTTTAAAATGTTGTTGAGCCAAAACTGCCCATATCCTATAATCACATGTCTTATACTATTCCCAAATGTTGTAAATCAATCACTTATTATCAAGAAACAATTAAACAAACATATTAGCAATCACTGCGTAAAACGTTATACAGAAACAATGTAGGTTACATTTTAGGACATACGGCGGTCCCAAATCCAACAAAATATAAACTTGTGATGGATCAAACCATTAAATAGTAAAATTATTACATTTTGAGCAAACAATATGTTTATAGTTACACACTAAAGTTGAAAATACAGAATAGATTGATTAACCAACACAACAATGATGTATTAGTTTTTATGATATGGGAGTGAATATTTTGACAAAGGGGTCGAAAGTGATAGCATATGATTAACGGTCCATGTCCATATCTTGTAACACTCATCGTCATTCATCATATCTAGTTTAATTATCCCTTGGGACGTTGTTAACACAATGAGAAAACAAGTTTCCCTGTCGTCTTCGGAGCTCTTGTAGAGCTCTGCATGCTGATCTAACACAACACCTATCAAAACACATAAGGAATTAAATCAATAACATGTAATTTGAAATGTTTTTTTTAAATGTTTTTTTTTTTAAAAGTGATAGTTCTATAAACGCTTAGTATATACAAGGGAAAATTACAAGAATAGATAGTTGATCAAGTAAATCACCAAAATAGTCATTGACTTTTAAAAGTCGGCTAACCCAACAAATTTAGGGGTTAAGCCACAATCGGTAGTCGATGCCTATTTTGGAAAAGTGAAAGTAAACTTTGTCTGTATTTGTAATTTTCCCTATATATGATATGTTTTATCATAACAAATTAAAACACATACTTTCTTTCTTGCTAGCCAATGCATTCATTAGATTAGGCTTCCTTGTTCTGAGAATAACCTGTAACGTAAAATATATAGAAGTTAGCGCCAAAATACTTAGGTGTTAACCGAGTTCATTATATATTACAGATATTAATATTAATAGTATCTTTTGATATGTTATTTTTCCTTAAGTTTGTTTGTTAGGAAAGTTATTAGCATATTATCATTATCATTAGTTGGTTAGATTTATCATCATAATCTTTTGATATATAAAATATCTTATTTTTAGTTATATAATACATAATCAATACAATTTTTCAGTTCTTGTGGAGTTTAAAGTTTATACAGAAAGGGTGTCATGAATTAATTGCATACCTTGGCTTCATGATTCATTACAACAGACACTGATCTTATCATGCATCTTCCTGTCCAGCAATGGATGTCAGAATCGCTATAATTACCACATAATCTAATTAAAAAAAAGGATAAAAAGGGACACATAATTTACCATCTGATGCCTTGATTCTGAGTTCAGTCCCTCTTCTTAAAATTGATCGACACCGCTCAAAATCAAACTCAAGATCAGTATTTTCTTCTATAGGCAGTACTGGAGCGTTCGAGTTTAACATATTCTTGCATGCAGATCTTGTTTTGAGTGTCGAAGCTCCTCGTAATGCTGAACAACAAAACGTAAGTTAAACAAAACATTAGATATTAGACTATGTTAATAATGACGATTTAGGTACTCTTAATAGTAATTAGTATCGATTTGGGTAGTCGTTTATTTGTATCTAAAACTCTATTACCTAACAATGAAACAACTACTGTCGTTAGGGGAGTTTATACATCATAAGTATTATTATTTGATTTATCAGTTATTTTTAATTTTGTTTGCTAGTCATTATTTTATCTCTTCTTTGAATATTAGAATTACTATTAACGTTTTATTGTCATCAGTTAGATAGCTTTATCATAAACTTTTCATTGTGATCTCAAAAATATTATAGGTTCTAAAAAAAGAGGAACTTATGAATTACATGTAGAAGCTGCAGCAGTGAGAGTTAAAATGTCACTTGTGCTTGTTGCACTCATGGCGGAACTCATTGCAGTGCGTATCTGCTGCTTCTTTGCACCTAACGCCTCAGCGTTTTTTGCACAGTGAGCGGCCACCAGGGCGGCTGCAGACGCTAATGCAGCTTCCCTTGTGGTGGAGGGGGAATTTGAGCCACCGTGGTTTGAGTTCTCAGCAGCTATGGCTGCCAAAGCGGCTGCAACACCTGCCACTGAGATTGCTGCATGAACTTCTGCCTTTTGTAGCCTCTCGTTTTCTTTTTTCTTTCGCTTAATCTCCTTCAACCATTTCTTAATTGATAGATGTGATGATTTAAATGGATTCATATCCCATGATTGCTGCAGAAATGATGAGATATTTAGTTTAAATAGATGGAAACAGATTGTTTAATACGACGTGACATGTTTTAAGAAACTGATTAGATAACTTACCCATTTCTTTCTGAAGCAGCTACCGTAATTCAATTCAGGGTGCATTGCTTGTTGCATCCATATCCAAGACTGAACAAAGGGATAGAAAACTCATGAGTGTCCATGTCGAATAGACTAAAAGCTATATGGTAGCTGTCCATTTATATAATTTAGTCTGTTTGTTTTGGAGTCGTGGGTCTCTCTCGAAGCAGCCTCTTTATCCTTAGGGATAGAGGTAAGGCATGCCTACATACCACCCTCCCCATACCCTACCAATAGCTTTGCTATTTGTGGGATTTACTTGGTAGAGTTGTTGTAATTGAGGATCAGTACTGTTAGGCCAAAATTTAAGGTTTTGATTTTGACATTATGAATTCATTGATTAGATTCAATAACAGGAAAGAAGTGGTTTACCTTCACATCATTGGTCTTCCATGGGGGTAAGGACTTTGTTGTATCATCCATCTTTATGCTCTCCAATTGCTGCAAATATATATATCCAAAGATCACCACATGCATCATCATATTAAAAATATTTGAATGTGTTAATACTTGTGGCTGTTGCGCGTACCTTGAAATTAGGGGACATGGAGCCGTCATCAAAACTGTTAATTGCGTATTCATGGAGAATAAGTGCTTGGTTATGAAACTCGGGTTGTAAAGCTTCTTTAACCGCAAAATCACACCATGCTCGTGATAAAAGATCCATTGTCTCAGGGTGGGCTTCGGAAAGTGTTGGCATATTATCATAATCCATTTGGATTTGGAGGGTTTACTACAATGCAGTAATTAAGTTTATAACTATTACTTGCTTAACGTCTCGAGTAATCAAAGAGAACTGAGCGTACCAATCTCTAAACAAATGATGTATGTATATATACAAGTAATAATATGATTAATCAAGAATCTCCATTGCCAACATATGGTCCATACCCCATCTGGAGAAGTGATTAGCATAATAACTTTATGCATATATTTTTAAAAACTTTTGTACAACTGAATAACAACATATATGCCTTTTTCTTCATCATTGTGATCACTAGCTATATATATTAAATTAAAGTTAACAAGTAATAAATATCTAAATGAATATCTTTTATCCTTGGATCATATTTAATCTCCATATATTATTCGTTATCACCCTCTTCTCGTCCGCTCCTAATCCTCATCAATTTAGATTTGGAAGGTTTACTAAGATCATGTATTATCATAGGTAAATTATTTGAGATAACACAAGTAGTTTATCTTCTTTTTATTTCTAGTTTTCCATTTATCATGTTGTAAAGTGAAGTCTAATTTTGGAACATAAACAAGACGTATGGTGGGGTTTGTGGATAAGTGGCTTGATGCATATATGAGTGGGTGAAGGACTAGAAAGAAGGTTAGGGGACATATTGAGGGTATACACATGCTAACCACTATGGAAGCACAAATTGATAGTTAGATAAAATCCAACAAAGTAAAGATATAAGTGTTCACTCCTTTTCTAACTTTGAATTCATACCATTTATTCTTGATAAAAAGAAGATCAAGTTCTAGATATATATAATAAATATCCAAAGATGGTTTGATTTCATTGTGACACCTTGACAAATACTTCATCTAAAATCTTTCACATTTTGTATTATTTTGTTCCTAAAATAATTTCTATTTAATCTCTCGTACCGATCATTCGTGTAAACGCAATGATGAAATATGAGATGAAGCATGCTAGAGAAACCCGGCAGGAAAGATAGGTGATTATAATTGAACTTATGCTTATGATTACAATTAAAAATTTAATAATTAACAAGTAATTATACTCATGTCCCATGAAAGATTATCTTTTGATAAAATGATTTTATACTGGCTACTTTATGAGCTTTTCTTTTAAGTTGAGTAACCTTTTTTTCTTCCTGATCTCATCTTCTTCTAGTTGAAGGGGTTAATCATTGAAATCATGTGTTAATTGCTTTTGTCAAAGGAATGCATGTGCAATGGGATCAGATTGTCATACTTAAAGAATACAGGGTTGTAAGTGTAAAGTATATTTGTGGTTATGAAATGTAAAGTGTAAACTATACAGGGTTGGAAGTGTATACTATATTTTAACTAGAAGTACACAAGTAGGTTAATAGTAGTAATTTTTTTTCCATCAACAAATTTTATTTGTGTGTATGAAATGTAAATATGTAGAGTGCATGGACTAGAAGTACACAAGTACGTTAATAGTTGTTAAGTATATATTCAGTCAGTTAATTGGATAGTTGATAAGTTAGTGGACTAACACGGCAAGGAACAGACGCTTTAGCAGCGAGACCTATCGCCGCTAATAATTGATCTTTAGCAGTGACAGGGGCTTTAGCGATCAGACCATTGGATCTGCTTTAAGATCAATGATGGAGATTGTTTTTAATCTTTAGCGGCGACACTTTGGCGAGTCGCCGCTAAAGGTCAAAATTCTTGTAGTGTAAGCTAAAGTGTATAAAGAGAGATTCGAATCCTTATAATCAAGGAATATGAACAATTGCATGAAGTTTCTTAGAGCATCCTCATCAGCTCCATCAAATCCTATCCATCAAATTACACTAAAAATCACTATTTCATCCTAAAATTTTCTCTCTCCTTCTTAAACAAATAATACCTTTTCATACTTTATAATTACATTTTCTCACAATCACTTACAAAAAATTAAAATATTTAATTATAGAGGTGAATAGTGTCCCCCAAATATAGAGGTGGACAGTGTTTTCACCAAATATTTATCTCCCATCCACTCACAACCACTTACACCAACCCCATATAATTTGAGGGACACACTCCCATACATTTGGTCTCGGAGACCAAATGGGAATGGGATAAAAGCTTATCATGGAATATTTTCGTAGCTAACGTACAGTTTTTGTCATAAGTTTCGAGATTACTTGTAACTTTCTTGATATGAGTGTTTTGATCAAGTTTATGTGCAAAGATTGAATATCTCTCATGTTAGTTTAACCTTAATTTTATTTTAATGCAAATTGTTGGAGATATGAGTCAACAATATAGTCAACAGAAGTCAAAATACAGAAGTCAAACATGCAAGATCAGTTTTGATAAAGTTCAGGGGCTGTTATGTCATTTGCTCAAAGTTAATTCTTACTATTTTGTTAAGGTTTAGTCTGAAAGTAATAAGGTCTGTAACTTGGAGGGCCATTTGTGTCAAAGTGATAGTGTGGTTGTTAAAGTCTGTTAACATCTGATTACTTCTATATAATCAGATTAGGGTTAGAATTAGGGTTATTCTTTGTAATCTTTTTCCTTTCAATTCATTTTCTGTAAACATTTGTCTATCAATAAAGTCTTTAATCTTTTGTTAATTGTTCTTGATTGTTATCGTTTCTGGTGTTTTTATAACAATTGGTATCAGAGCCAGGTTAGCTCGATTCAGAACGATTCAATCTGTACAATGGTGACTACCAAATTCGAATTAGAGAAGTTTGATGGCAAGAACGACTTTGGGCTCTGGAGGTTGAAGATGATGGCACTTTTGGTTCATCAAGGTGTTGTAGACGCCTTGTTGGGTGAAAACCAATTGCCTAATACCATGATTGATAAAGAGAAGAAAGATGTTCTTGAGAAGGCACACAGTGCTATTATTCTGAGTTTGGGTGATAGGGTGTTAAGAGAGGTGTCAAAAGAAACTTCTGCTGCAGGAATTTGGGCAAGATTAGAAGGTTTGTATATGACAAAATCGTTGGCTAATCGTCTGTATCTAAAGAAGAGGTTGTATACCTTCAACATGACATCAGGAAAGTCTCTTGAAGCTCACACAGATGAGTTTAACAAACTTATCTTGGATCTTGAAGAATATAGATGTCACACTTGATGAGGAGGATCAGGCTATTATTTTTCTCACATCTTTGCCATCTTCGTATGAGCATTTTGTGGATACCCACATGTATGGCAGAGAAACTTTAACTATGGAAGAAGTTTTGGCTGATTTAAACTCTAAAGAGTTGAAGAAGAGGTCTGATTTGAAAGAAGAAGGTGGGGAGGGATTGTTGGTGAGAGGAAGGAATGATCAGACTAGGTTGAGGTTTAAGGAAGATTCAAGATTCAAAAGAAAGTGCTTTGTGTGTAATTCTGAAAAACATTTGAAAAGAGACTGTCCTGAATGGAAGAAAAGAAAAGAACACGAGATGTGTGATAACAGTCAACAAGATGGGCCATCAGAGGAGCATGATAGCTCTGATGTTCTTGTAGTGACTTGTGAAGAAATCTGTTCTGGAAAATGGGTTATGGATTCAAGATGTTCTTTTGAAATGACATATGTTAAATAGTATTTCAAGGATTTGAAATATGTGAATCTTGGTGTAGTCAAGATTGGTGATGGCAGGAGTTGTGAAGTGCAGGGAATTGGAACTATTACATTTAAGATGGACAATGGTATGATTGTTGATGTTCTTAATGTAAGGTATGTTCCATCTGAATGTGAGTCTCTTGTCATTAGGTAGTTTTGAGGAAAAGGGTTACCATGTAATGTTAAAGAATTGGTAAAGCATTGATTATGAATGAATCAATGGAAGTGGTTATGTCAGGAACAAGACAGAAGAATAATGTCTATGTTTTTGATGGACATGTTATGATATCTCATGTTGAAAAGTCTGTTGATCACAAGGTTGATTTAGAGATGTGTGATGAGGCTGTGATAGGAGTATATCACAGGGTAAAGATCTCTGATGGTTGTGATATGTTAATGGACTTTGGAGATGTTAGAATTCTGTTTAGGGAAGGTGTTATTCTCAGAAGGGTAATTCTGGAAAAGTGGGAAAAGATGGTTGGACATTCTAGTCAAGTGAATTTGGTGAGTTTAAGAGCAGGAGGTTACATGTTCTTGGTGAATTCTGATGGTGAAGTAATAATTAAAAGTGGACTAGATGTGAGAAGCCATGGGTTGGAAATAGCAGGATTGTGCTATGTTTAAAAGGTGTTTGTTCTGAGGTGGAGTTTGTACAAGCAAAGTTGCAGCCTACTCAGGTTAAGGTGGAGGCTGAATAGTGTACAGGAAAAGATTCTCAGATATTCAGGGTTGTTTTTAGTGAAAAACTGAGCTATACTGATAAGGACAGGTCAAAGTGTGCAGCTAAGAAGGTTTTGGACTGTTCTGATGCATCTGAATTAACTGATGGATTGATCAAGTTATGGAAAGAAGTGAATGGTGATCTATGTTCATTAAGGAAGGATAATACTTGGTTAATGGTAAATAAGTCCGAAACAGTGGATATCAGGGGCATTTTAGTCAAAAATAGGGCTGGTATTGAGTGTGCTGAAGTTGAGATTCATGGCTGCTGTTTTGAAGGTTTTAATGTTCAAGTTTATAAAGCAGTTGTATGCCAGGAATGCAAGATACAATATGGGTCAGGCTTGAATATTGGTGAATCAAAAGAGGCCATTTTGACAGAACCAATTGGAAAGGGCAAAAAGGTCAAAATTGAAGCTGAGGATTATGAACCTGATTTGATGCTTAAATTAGCAAAAGAATGTTGTATGTTTTCTGTTTGAATGGCTGATGAGCATAATGGATTATGGTTGTTGACTCAAGGTGGAGATTGTTAGAGATATGAGTCAACAATATAGTCAACAGAAGTTAAAATACAGAAGTCAAACATGCAAGATCAGTTTTGATAAAGTTCAGGGGCTGTTCTGTCATTTGCTCAAAGTTAATTCTTACTATTTTGTTAAGGTTTAGTCTGAAAGTAATAAGGTCTATAACTTGGAGGGCCATTTGTGTCAAAGTGTTAGTGTGGTTGTTAAAGTCTGTTAACATCTGATTACTTCTATATAATCAGATTAGGGTTAGAATTGGGGTTATTCTTTGTAACGTTTTTCCTTTCAATTCATTTTCTGTAAACATTTGTCTATCAATAAAGTCTTTAATCTTTTGTTAATTCTTCTTGATTGTTATCATTTCTGGTGTTTTTATAACACAAGTGTTCTTGACACGCATACTTGGTTTAACAGTATGAGTAGTTATCTCAGTCTATTTTATTGTTCAATCTTTTTAGTTTACTAGATCTTGATAGTTATCATGTATTTGAAGGTTAATCTTCATGAATCGAGAGAATTAAAGGGTCGAAATTGCGAATTGGTTAAAGAAGTCTATTTCAAATAGTTTATAGGAATTTGAATGAGAATAGGTTTTTATTAGTTGCTTTATAAGTAACGGGCTTTGAGTCATGGTAGGATTAGATTTGGTTTATTTGTTCATAAAGTTTGTTTTAGTATAAATGGACTTATAGGGCATTGTAATTCCTTGGTTAAGTTTTTCGTCTGATAAATAACAAAAGAGGCGTGTGGTGTTTTCACAAATCCTGTGCACTGTTTGTTGTGCTCAACCTCTAATCTGCCAATAATATTGTATTCTCTCACTCTAGTAAGACTAGCAGGAATGCCCGCGCGTTGCGGCGGGTGTCCCGATTGACATCTTATGAAACGTGCTACTCATTTTTGTTAGTAGTTTATGTTAGTTTTGACGTAATATTTGAAAAAGACGGTGATAATATTATTTAATTAAACAAATATTAAGAAAGTGTATATTGGTAGTAAACAAATATGGAGTTTGTAATAGGCTGCATAATCATTCTCTATCATATTGGCTGCAGGCGTTGTTGATAGCGTCTATGTTGGTTGCGAACCATTCATTGTTCGAGTCATTGTCCGGATGTTTGCTGTCGACGTTTATCTGCACGGGTGTTGGTTCTGATGTTTAGATCCATTTGTGTTTTGGAGTGTTTGCATGATATCTCCTTCATCGGCAAGTGGTGACTTGAAGCTTGTAGGTAATTTAAAATGTGTTAATATGAAAGACATGTGTAATGGAAATGCAAGCGATATAGACGTATTTAAATATGTAACATGTCGTTACCTGTGAAAGTAGTTTCATCGTTGGTGTTTGTTGATTCATTGATTGGGTTGGGTTGGGTGTTGAAGATGGTGTCAATGGTTTGGGCTCTTGCTTCACTGCTGGTGTGTTTTTTTTTTCGTTTAGTGCTGCGTGTAAGTAGTGTTAGTTACGTTTAGTGGGCATTGTATAAAGAATTAATATTCAATTTTTAATTTAAACACTGCTTCCTGGGAGAAGTAGAAGCTATTTTTTACATTTCACAGCATATAATCCAATACTTCATAATAAGGTAACATGTTCTTACATGCAGTACATAAGGATGCGATTATGTAGTACATTATCCCATGCCCTTTGTTCAGTAGGTGGCAAAGAGTATTGTCGCAGGTAAGTGTCCTGAAAAAAATATTGTTCGTAATGGTTTTTCATGTTGGTGGGCGTACTAAATTCTACTTGGAGAAGCACATCACCTGGGAAGACATTTTCGATGATATGTTGTTGGGCATCTCCTGCATATTGCAAACTGCATTTCATATTTCTCTTGATTTTCAAGGCCAACACATTGATGGCACCTATGGATTGGACATACAAAGGGCTCACAGATCATATCTGGACAGTAAGTTGCGTAGCAAGTGTTTCATTAGCTGGGTGGAGTGTTGTGCTAACACAATTGGCATGATAAAAACGCCCACAAGTGCAGCAACACAGGGGAAGACCAACAATGATAAAATAAAGGTAAGTGCTGTTGAGTCTATTTATTTTCATAAGTTGATGACAACATATTTGAAGGTCTGTTTAGTAAATGTATGTGTTTATCGGTTTGAGTTTCAGGATAACCTGTGTTGCTGATGGTCGATTCGAGGACCCCAAGGTGCCACAAATGAAGCACTGATGCTGGTGATGCATGCAATTACCGCAAATGATGATTGAAGTGCCTAGGCAGTAAATTACCAAATGATTAACTAGGAGAAGCAATGCGTATATGAACGATAAATGATGGATTGGGAAGAGGGTGTTACATTGTATTCTGAAGCATTTTTAAAACCCAGAGATTAACAAAAGCTTTCAATGCCGGTGGCTACGGTTGGATGGAATGAACGAAAGCATGGTCCTTCACAACTGCAATTTTTATTGTTAATGTAACTCATTACTGGTTTATTGAAGTATATGTAGTTGTGTGGATATTAATTTTTATTTGTGGTATACACTAGCTTGTACAAACAATAATCCTACCTATGATATGGTTTGTCATATGTGATGTAAGTTTGAAATAAAATTATGAAAATAGTTTATATTGGAGTTAAATGCGTTGTCAATATGGCGATAGTGATGCAGCAATTAAGTAACTATAGAAAGTGATTGTAGTGAGTGGTTTGGTACCTTTGAACAACACCGCCATCGTTGCACAAATAACATACCGTATCATATAATCCTTCGATGTCGTCGTCAGATCCGTCACTGGAGTATTCGTAGTCATTTGATGCAGTTATTTCAGCCTTATTTGGTGTAACGTTATGGTTGAATTAAAAACAATAGCAAAATATGAGCGTTAATGAATAAATTTTGAATTAGTTTTAGTATTTTTTGGAAAAGCATAGTCAGTTGAGTCACCTGTATAGCAAGTTCTGGGTGGCCTGTTGTTGGGATTTCCATATCAAGAACTGCAAGGCACTGTTAGGAAGGTGAAGAGTAAGGTTGTAAATAAAAATTGTATTTATTTATAAATATTGTGGTATGTAACGTTTACTCTTGTTATATTATTTTCCTAATTTGCATAAGATGAGAGTAATAGTGAAACTGTAGCCACTGATTAAGTTAAGCTGTGATGGTTTTCTTTATATTAGGATCTCATAAGTCCCAAAAGTAACAATGAAAATGGATGCAAACAATATGGATGAGGAAATACATTTCCTAATATATGAATATCAATATAAGTAATATGTATTATACAGGTTGGTTCGTGTAATATTTTAGTGTCTACCTACATAAAGATACAACATGCATCTTGAATCATAATGCAACAACATTAAAATATGATACATCAATAATGATATTAAATAAAATCACATAAAAATAAGTAAGCTATACCCTCAAAGTAACACCGGTTAAAAATCAGATGAAAATTAAACAGAATCATAATAATTGCAAGCAGTATTGTACGTTGTATGTTAATTTCCGGGCAAAACAAACTGTCGACCGGGGTTTATGTACCGATGAGAGCGTATTCCAAAACTTGACAGGGAGGCGAAGGAAGAGCAGGCGCAATTTATGAGTAGGCGTCATTAATATTTCTGTTTTGTATGTGAAGTAAATGGTTATGATTTAATGGAGCGTTTCAAGAAACGTGTTTGTAATCAAGAAAACGTATGATAGAATTTGAAGAAGGTGGAGCATGGTAAAGAGCTGCATTGTAGGGTTTCAAGAGGTTTACTTTTGTTGTTTATGGCAGGTAGGACTTAACATTTATGCGCCAAAAGCCCATTACTCAAAGGGTGGTATGATTAATATATTGACCCAAATTATGTGAGCATTAAGGTGCACAATTTCAGTGATACAATATTGTTGAAATGTCAGTCGTGTTTTTTTTGTGTTTAAATTATAAATTAATAAATTATATTCACATATAGATGTATATAGTGATCATTTGGATTTTTGTATTGGTTAATTACACAATGTTGATGGTTCAGGTACAAGAAAGTAAAAGTCATTGTTAATATAAGTACATGATAATTATGAGAGATGTTAGGAATGTAACATAACATTTGTTTGGAGGTTTTTTTTACTAGGATACTAATAATTAGTTTACACAATAATCATCTTTCACATTTCCTAACCAAACACGTATACGAATCTAGACAATTATCCACTAACCAATTAATTAATTTTCTAAGACATGATCATTACAAATATTAATTTAATTAAACCTTATGTTATGAACCAACATGGGCCCACCCTTGATTATCCACTCCTTTGATTGCCTCCTTTGCCTTGCACGACAACTCGGTTTCAACATGTTCGGAATTCCCAACATGGGTCGCATAATCAGGTACATGCGAAATGGGCCGGGTTAATCAACAAGCCTAAAGCACATCAAGGGTTTTTTTGTCAATTTTTTTTATTTTTTATTTGTTTCTTCTTTGCAATTTTTATTTATCTTTTTCAGGATAACAAGATTTTAAACTAAACTAAATCATCATGATGATGATTTATTTAATTAAAATATGTTTTTCCCGAAAAAAAAGCCACAACTGGTACACCTCATCATTAATTGTAAAATTTATCATGCAAAATATATTGTATTATCATTATAACACGTAAAATTGAGTTAACTACATTACATCCTGGTATTAGAATATTATTTTACAAAGTCAAGTAGTACACCACAATATAACGTTATATGTGCATGTATTGATTTTTAACACGTATGTGATAGGGATGTAAAGTAGGAATTTATTAGTAATAAACAATTAAAACAATAAACACATTAAAACAATTCTTAAAGACAATTCAATGAATAATCTATTAGTATGGTCTTGAGGGTAGGATTGGAATAAAAATTTTAAGTTGAGTGAGATGATGATGGTAAAATTACAAACATACCCTCCTAAGTGTCTTAATTGTCATAATTATGCCCATAATACTTAAATTTTTTATTTTTTTGCTTAAATGTGTTGTAAATGTTGCTTCTTAAGTTGTATGAAAATGAAAATGACCATGTTGACATCACTCCTCCTTTATAATGTATTATAGATTATAGATATCTATTGAGTTATTGAATTTACATATACATCGTTCACACTAAGTTGTAAAGAAATAGGTTGATATGTTAAAAAGGACTAACATGAACCTATTTTTTTAGTAATTTAGTTGTTTATAAGAGTCCATATCAACTTGTGTTAATGTTGAAAAAAGATAAAACTGAGGGAAGAGGCGCTTGTATGATTTTGTTTTCACTTCACTGCTTTTAGCCAATTATACACTGTCACATCACTTTACTGACTTACTTTACTGAAACACTTTTTTGAAAGCAGCACTCCACTGATTTTTTTTGTTTCTTTTAAATTAAAATCTAATCTTTGTTTTGTTTTTAAATTAAAATCTAATCTTTGTTTTTTTTAAAATTAAAATCTAATCTTTGTTTTTTTTAAATTCACACGGTTTTACCACCAACGATCAGATTTCTCATAAACCGTCCTACCAACACGGTCAAAAATAATTATGTGCATTAAAATCGGTTTCATCTAACGTCAGAAAATATTGAATTTCACATGCAAAACCATTGAGATTTTTTTGTATATAAACCACCATACCACGGTGGTAAAAACACACTTTAGCATCAACAACAAACACACCTTCAAGCCTTCATAATGACTCGCTGGACCGAAAACGAAGAAATGGCTCTGTTTGTGTGCGTTAAGGACGCACAAAACGACCCATCCTTGCAACGCCAACTCCGTAGGGGTTCAGGAGGGAGGGAAACAGGCTTCTGAGACCGTATCTTGGCTGACTTCAAACAACAAGTCCGCGAAAGCGACCGCACAATTGAGAGCCTACAGAGAAAATTGACCGATCTAAACAACAAATTTGATCGGTGGACCACCTGCTATGAGCGCACCATGAGGCGGCACCCAGGCATTGTGCCGGAGTTGGCTGTGGAGTTGACCTAGGTGAACTATGCGGGTCGTTACCGCGGCAAATTTGAGCATCTTCAGGTCTGGCAACTTATGCGTCAACTCTAAGCTTTATCTTCTATGTTTTTATGTATTTTTATTTATGTTTAATATTAATAAATATTGTTTTATGTTTTCTATTTACTTTTGGTTTTATTTATGTTTAAAACTAACGATTTAAGTGAAAAAAATAACCAAAATATTGCTTGACAACGGTTATAAATAAATAAAAAATTGAACTATACTAATTTAAAATATAAATAATAAACAGTTAACAGCCCGTTAGATAGAACCAGAAAATGATTCATGAGACCCTTACCAGCATAAGTAGTGGCGGTGTTACCGTACTTATAGTAAGATACCCATACCCTATTCAAATAGCGCCTCGTCCCCTTGTGAAGAATCAATCATGAACCTAAACCAACAAACTCGTGTGGCCCAATGAAACAACATTTTTAATGCCTTCTAGTTATAAGAAGCCTTACATTTAATATGAGGATGGGCTTTACTTAATTATGGTCATCAACATTGTTTTCTAGTTATGAAAATGTTTTTTTTTTCTTTGTTTTTAGTGTTACATATGTGAATATATATGTTTGATAAAATTAAAAATATATATCTAAATTTTGCGAGTTAAGACTCTACAATGTGAGTGAGATATAACATTTAAACATCTATTTTTTTTGTTTAACGGCCTCGTCGCAACGCACGTGGGGTACTAAGTCGACTTATTTATTCTTGTTTTATGTTTTGGTCTAATTTTTGTGCATAAACACACCGCAACAGGCGTGCGTGGTTTAACGTTTTTACTTCTACATTGTTTTTCTGTTTAATAGTCTCATGAGACCTAAATACTAGTTTTAAATTTATGGAAAAGTTGTACATAACATCATATTAAATAGTTAGTAATGAAAATTTCCCAACAATTTACATTTAATATTTCCGTACTATCCATTACCCGTTGGGTATTTGTACGGATATGGGATTACTAACTATTTAATATTTCCTTTAAAATAAATGTTATTTTAAATGCTAACTAATAAATTAGTTATATTTTAAAATCTCATGTATTGAACGAGTTGAATAAATTCATGTATTACACATATTGAATAAATATAATGTAACCGATTAACATATAAAATCATCAAGATATTTGTTTAAAATGAACTTTGATATACTATCTACTTATTATAATATTTTACTTTGTTTATTATATTATCATGTTAGGATCTTTGTGTATTACATGAGATTGAATCAATAATATTAAATGATTACAAGATTGAACATCTAAAGACCAAAAAGCTAAATTGACTGGTCAATTGGTTAACTAGTTAATCATGAAGACCACAAACTACTCGAAATATCATATGCTAGTCAACAGCAGTGTCTTGTAAAGTTGATTGATAAACAATCGGTTTACACCTACTGTTTGTCAAAACAGTTGTTCTTAACATCATAATCCATTCCAGTCGTTTGCAACAAACTACGTAAGTATGATTTATAAACAGCTGGTGGCTACGCCCAAAATAGTTGTTAGATGTCACTTTCATGGTGGCGTCACCAGTTGTTCTCAAAGTCTCTCTATAAATAGAACAATACTCTCAGTTTTTGTTCACTATCTCTACACACAGTATCAGAACGCCTGATTAAGATCAGAGTACTCCAACAGGAATAAAACCTGATCAATAATGAGAGAGAGAGAGAGATAGAGAGAGAGAAAGCATTCGGTTTTTCTAGAGGGGGTGATCAAACAATTGTACTTATTAGGCTAATCATGGCTTGTCAAGATTTATAACAACTCTTAAGCCCCATTATATCATCTTTTGCCTGTTATAGATCATTACAACATATCTTGATCAACTGAAGTTAATATTCACTTAAATTGAGTTTTGTTAAGCTTTACAAAAGAAAAAGGTGATTTCATGTAAAATAAAATCATTATGGTCACTCATAGTATATCATGTACATATGTGATCAAATCTAACATGACCTATAAGATTGATCACTACCATTAAAAGCTATGATAACTTGTAAGGTATAATATGAGTTATTAAGAAATATATGATCCTTTACAACTCGTTACAAAACTCGTCTTGGTCAACTAAACACAATATTGGTTTAACAAGAGTGAACTACCTCATTTTTGGGGTAAAACAATGTTACTATTGGTTAATACATATCAAAATGGGCCACATTTGACCAAACAAGTACATAGATAGTCATATCCAATACATAACATGATCTAATAAGGTTTGCTATGCCACATTAGAAGGTATGATAAGTTCAAAAGACCCAACGTGGCAGGCTGAAACAAGTATGACTTTAACAAGGCCTAACATGAATAATCGTGATTTTGAGAACAATTATATTGGGTTTGTCAGCCCCACATTCACCAACATCAAGCAGAATGGCAATTGACATGGACACAAATAGGTGTCTTTAGAGGCACATGAAAAATAAAGATTCAAACAGTTGTACTTATTAGGCTAATCATGGCTTGTCAAGATTTATAACAACTCTTAAGCCCCATTATATCATATTTTGCCTGTTATAGATCATTACAACATATCTTGATCAACTAAAGTCAATATTCATTTAAATTGAGTTTTCTTAAGCTTTACAAAAGAAAAAAGTAATTTTGAGTAAAACAAAATAACTATGGTCACTCATAGTATATCATGTAAATATGTGATCAAATATAACATGACCTATAAGATTGATCACCACCATTAAGAGCTATGATAACTTGTAAGGTATAATATGAGTTATTAAGAAATATATGATCCTTTACAACTCGTTACAAAAACCTGTCTTGGTCAACTAAACACAAATATTGGTTAATAAGACCAAACTAACACATTTTTTTGGTAAAACAAGTTACTATTGGTTAATAAATATCAAAATTGGCCACATTTGATTAAACAAGTGCATAGATAATCATATCCAATACATAACATGATCTAATAAGGTTTGCTATGCCACATTAAGAGCTATGATAAGTCCAAAAGACTCAACGTGGCATGCTAAAACAAGTATGACTTTAACAAGGCCTAACATGAACAATCGTGATTTTGAAAACAATTATAATGGGTTTGTCGGCCCCACATACACCAACATCAAGGAGAAAGGCAATTGACATGGACAAGAAATTAGGTATCTTGAGAGGTACATGAGAGATGAAGATTCATAGGAGTTGTAGGAGTCCAAGAATAGATTTAAGGCAACTTCCATCATGGAGGAAGAGAGTTTGTGAACTCCTGTAGATGCTATCTATATAACTTATATTCTTAATTACAAATC
>JAUTDX010002509.1:0-47148 GCA_030844895.1 Ambrosia x helenae | reverse complement strand
GGGAGTGGTAAGGATTTAATTATGTGATAAGGATGGTTATTATGATAATCATTATCTATTATCTATAATAATCATCAATCATTATCTAATTAATATTTATTTGAAAAAGATACTGATTATCTAAATATTATTTGATAAGAATCATATTACTATACAAATCCATAAAAACTTGTTGGCAATTATATTATTATATATAGGATCTTCATGAAACAAAAAAAGAATATCTATCTATACATATAATAAACCAAAGCCATTTTAATGACATGGCACTCAAAGAGGCATTCTCCTCCTTGAATGTGCATGTGTCATCCCATGTGGCATTGAGATATTTTAGGAAAAAAATATTTAAAATAAAATTGGATTTTTCTCTCTTATTTTTCCTCCCATAACTTTTAAACGTTAATATCTTTTATATAAGAGATTTTTTAAAGAAAAAAATTACACCAAATTAACAAGGTTTTATTATCTTTCCAACGAGTACCATAGTGCTATATATAATAAACGGAGAAAAAAACGACTATTTTTTGTGGGGTTTTGTTTAGAGTTATACATTGTTTTAGGTTTGATATTAATATTAGAGCTATATATTGTATAAGGTTAGGCGTTAACATTGAAGAGAAATTTTTAATTGTTTTAGGTTAGGTGTTACCCGAAGCTTTTTTGCATGTAACTGTAAAGCAAATTATTCTATTTCATATGTAAAATTAATATGTTGTATTAGTTTTTCAACCCCGGGACGTTCCCGGGGTATAATCTAGTACACCACATAATATTATTGCCACAAGTAAAAAAAGGAACAAAGTGCAAATTTAGGGGCTGTTTGTTTGGGTCTTAATGGCCTCATTCAGACATACATGTCTGACTCGGTCAGACCTTAGTGTTTGGTTGGGGTATGTCTGATTGAAATTTGGCTCTGAATAACCTCTTAATAAGTCAGACTTGAAGCACCATCTGACTGAAATAAAGAGAGATTATTTCCATCTTTGCCCTAAGAAACCCTTTGCCCCATTCACCCATTCAGACATGTAATCGCTGCTTCTTCCCCCTTTGCCCTAGGTTTTTTTTTTCTCCTTAACTAATCGCGTTGCTCCTTACTAACCGACCCCAAATCCAACAAGTTCAGGTACTGATTCAGGGGCTGAAGGAAACCGATTCAAGACAAGTTTAGGTACCGGCTCCAAATCGCTGCTTCTGTCGATTGTTGTTGCTTCAATTTCAGAAATTTCTGTTCTGATTCTGTTTAGGTATGATGTTCGTTGTTGCTTCTGGTATTATTCTTCTTGTTGTTAAGATTTGCGTGGAATAAATATTCAAGTTTATAGATGCATTTTTTTATTTATAGAACCATAAATATTCAGATTTCAAACTTGAGTAGTATAATTTGAAGTCTCATAAAATGTTTTGACTTTTGAGTAGTATAATTTGAAGCACAATGGCCGACATTCAAGAAAGGAAATAGAAAAAGATTTTATTTATTTAGCATATATTTTGTAGCTAGGTTAAGATTAGAAGTGAAGTGATGATGTTGTGGCATTGTCGTTTCTGGTGTGTTAAGGAACATAAGTGGAGATTGTGATTGTTCAAGCTTTATCTGGAAATATTATATTATTACTGTTATTGTTATTCTAATTTGAAGCACATAGTGTGGTAAATGGAACTATGTATTTTCATTTGGTGTTGTGGTACCATAATTTCTATGAATTGGTTAACATTGTAATATCGTCTTGATTAGATTACATTACACTACATTTCTATGAATTGGTTAATTCTTCTAATTTCTATATACATGTTATCAATTGGTAGATTCTTCTAAAGAAATGGCTGAAAAAAAGATTAGAATTAATTGGAAGCAAGAAGGCGTCGATAAAACCTTTCTAGAATCATGTATTCATGAAGTTGCACTTCATGGACGTGAGGGTAGTAGCCTGAAAGCAATTTCATGGAGGAAAGTTGCTGAAAAATTGAAAACAGAACATGAATTTATAGTGGATCAAAAACAAATGAAGAACCGCTATGATTACTTGAAATCAAAATTTGTAGCATGGTTAAAGCTTAAGAACAAAACTGGAAATGTTTATAACCCTCTAACGAACACCTTTAACTTAACGGAAGAGGAATGGCAACTTGAGATCAAGGTATTTCTTTATATATACATATATATCTCAATAACCTCTTAGTAATTTTTAATTTTTTTTCCACATAGTCCAACAAATTCGTAGAAAAGTTGAGAAGAGCGCCACTTGATTATCCGGACTTGTGTATTCAATTGTTTGAAGGATCTACTTCAAATGGCTTTGATAGTTGGGGGCCATCTTCTACACTTCCCCATCCTTCTGTAGACGTGATTGATCAAAAAGCTCTTTTGGACATTGATAGCACTCAAATGGAACATGGGGCTAGTGAAGAGTCTCCCGACCGGTCAAAACATAAAAGAAAAGCATCAACTCAAGGTGTTAGTAATGAGTCATCATATCGGTCTAAAAAAGGGAAACAAACATTGAGTTCACATCTCATAGAAGTTGGGGAGGATATTAGAAAGGTGGCAAAGATGATGCTTGAGAAATACAATGTCTAATGATATAATGATATAGATGCATGCAGAGTAGTAGATCAATAACCTTTGAAGAAAAGATGGCTATGTTTTTGATTGTCATAGGACATAATGAGCGATTTCGAATGGTTAAGCGAAGGTTTCAACACTCAACGGAAACAATTCATAGATGTTTTCATGAGGTCTTAATTGCAATGATGAATTTCGCAAGAGAAGTTATAGTTCCGACATCTTCTAATCAAATCGCGAATGCTTCAGAAAAACATAGAAGGCTAAAACAAATATTTCCTGGTGCAATAGGTGCGTTAGATGGAACTCTTGTACATGCAGTCGTACCTACCGATCAACAGACTCGTTACAGGGGAAGAGGAAAGGGTGAATGCTTTCAAAATGTTTTAGGAATCTGTAATTTTGATATGATATTCACGTTCGTATGGGCTGGATGGGAGGGTATTGCACATGATTCACGTGTTTTGAAAGAAGTTGCATTTAATCCGACTTCTGGCTTTCATTTTCCCCCACCAGGTTTTTAACCATTCCTTAACTTTGATGTATTTGTTTATCTAGTTTTTTTTTTATGTAATAGTTTTCATACTAACGATTACAGACAAATATTACCTTTGCGATGCTGCATACACCAACACTCGTGGGTTTATGACTCCCTACCGTAATACGAGATATTGGTTAGCCGATTTTCGACGACAGCGTGCATTGACTAAGGAAGAAAAATTCAACCATGCTCATGCACAACTCAGAAATGTGATTGAGCGCGCATATGGTGTTTTGAAGGCAAGATTCCCAATCCTAAAACAAATGGCCCCCTTTTCATTTCCAAAACAAAGAGACATAGTGATTGCGTGTTTTGCCATCCATAACTTTATAAGGAAATGGAATATTCATGATCAGTTATTTATGGCATACAACGAGAACACTTTTTTTGAAGAAATGCAAGATGTGGAAAGTGATGGCCAGTCTGTTCACGACATGGAATGGGGCTCACAAGGCATTGAGCATATGACTACTTTGCGTGACGAGATAGCTACTCAACTAATGTCAAATGCTTAATACCAAAATTGTACGCGACTTATTAATTTCTACTTGGATTTTAGTATGTTTTTAAGAAGGATTTATGTGTAATTGGATTTTCTAGGATGGTTTGTATTTTTTTTTCTTTAATGATTATTCACTATTAGAAGTTATGATCAAACAGATACATTACATTCAGCAAAAAATAATTCAGAGGGGTAAAATAGTCATTCTGAACACTCATTCAGAGATCCAACCAAACAGACCCAAACTGATTCAGCACTTACTGGTTCAGACCTCTTACTGGTTCAGACCTCTTATTGGTTCAGCACTTATCCATTCAGACGTTTCCAAACAGCCCCTAATTATTTTTGTTTCTGTCCGTTTCCTTACCAACCAAAAACGGGAGTTGCTGCCGTCCCTTTATACGGCACCACCACCTAACTCGCGAGCCCGTACCCGTTCGTTTCGTGTTCGGTTCTAGCACTCGTTCGTTGTACCTCGGTGTCTCAAACGGTTAATTATTAACCAATCAGGTATATCTATCTCATTGGTAGGTTAATAATATTTACTACCGTGTTTGTATTTTTGTAACCAGATCCTGTTCGGTTAGTTTTGGTGTTAATATTTTATAAATATTCCGCTGCGTTTTATTAATTATATGTTTAATTAATAACAAATATATCAAACCCGTTTTGATAAAAAGTAAAGTTGACACCACAGAAACCTAACATCTTTAACCCCGCGAAACTTGACTTGTTGAAGCCTGTTCATCAGCAAACCCACCTGATCCCAATTCGCATCAGAAGATGGATTTTTAACCCAGCCCCAACCCCAACCCCAACCCCAAAGTGCTATGAAGACACCAAACCTGTTTTGTTTGCAGCTAATTTGTATGGCAACAAATCCTTCAACAGACCATGGCTAGTCCAGTCATCTTTCCAAAATAATGTGCTGCTGCCATCACCCACATCAACATTGAGCTTATCTTTGATCTTAATCCCCACTTTCGCAAGACTTATCTTCATTGACCCTACGGAATTTTAACCCAAAGTTGATCCGATTCGTTCTTAAACCTCCACACCAGTTATCAGCTTGTCCCAACAGACCGGACCCACTTCATTGCTTTGGTTTGATACAGTATAATCATTAAGGGTAGAATGAGTATGAAATCTGAACTTGGACATTTTACAATGAAGAACTACATGCTAAACCCTATAATATAAAAAAGCAGACAACTAGCAAAAAAAAAAAAACACACGTATCACTGAGTTTAAAAAAGCTAAACATTTTTTCCCGCCAAATCCCAACACAAAAACGACATTAATTAATTTAAAGGAGTGTAAGACATGATTAAGAAAACACTACAGTCTATGTGCACAAAACATCACACCATTTGTTCATGAGATTCTTTATCGTATGGGGTTAAAACTCGACGCCCGATCACGCTGCTACAAAAATTACCACCAAGAGTCACACCAGGGAAGTTGTCCAAAAACGGTGAGCTGTTGATGTCTGGTTGGCCATGGCCAAAGATATCGGGACAACTGAATATAAGACCGCCAAACAGCTCCAGCTTATCACTGCCAGTTGTGCCGTTGCTCCCTTGATTAAAAGACCTCAGATAGATGGATGGAGACAGCAGCATGTTGGTTCAGGCCCTCAAGATACACAAAAAACACTCACGTACAATAATATGCTTGCTTTTGTATAAGAATGAATTTGCAAATATGGTTATATTATTCAATAAAGAGAGAGCTATATATATAGCCTTACATAGACTCCAACCCAATGGATATAAGCTAACTAACACCACAAATCATGGAGTCAAAACAAAGACTAATACAACCTATCTATCCTACTAAAAAGGACTTTCAAACGTTCTCATCCCACTCACTTTGATCAAATCAAGACTACTTCTCCATGACCATTATTTAGAAACTAGTGGGTTTACCCGCGCGTTGCAGCGGGGTCCACAAACAAGCTTACAATACAAGAACGTGATTATGTACAAAATACAAATTTGCTAATTTAAATATCACACCCAATGTTGTATTAGCCCTTCGGAAACAAATACTCGGATGCCTGTGAACCATTGTACGTACATGTTTACTCAATGAATATAGAGTCTTGATCAATTCAAAAATAATCACTACTTTTAAATGGGTCAAAGGTTCATGTACACACTTGTGAGGTTATAATAACCAAATTACAATTTAAATAGGTCAAGATTACACATACACACTTTGAGATTACCATTTAAATGGGTCAAAAAGACATGTACAAACTTTATGAGGTTACACCAGTATAACTATTTCACCTGAAAATTCTCCATTGCTATGCTCATATTCTTGAAAATAGATTCAGGGCAGTCCTGCACAAGTGACTAAAAGTGAAGTTGTGCACTTTTGATTCATGCCCAGAAACAGATATAAAACAAAATTCCAATCCAACCCAACCAAGTCCCATGGCACAGTACTGAGAAGCACAAAGAGCCATACATTGATCTAATATATTAGATAAAGAACCGACTTCAGATATTTTTGGGAGCATGATTTTGAGAGGAAATCTGATGCATGGCCCAACTGAACAGAAGCTCGCAATCATAATTCTCTTCACTTCCAGATGTATCATCAGCAAGTATGGCATGATATTGATTAACAACATCAAAAAGATGCGTTCTATGGCAGTTTACCATCCCTTTCAAGTATTCATAAGCATTTCTGTGTTCTAGGTCATCAAGTATTCCAGATAACCATGATCTTGGTTTAAAAAAGCACGAGGCGCTCCAAGGCGTTTGGTTCCAAAATCCGAGGCACGGGTAAGCGCGAGGCACCTAATACTTAAAAAAGTATAAAAAATATGTCATATTCTACCTTGTAACCAAACATAAACAGAAAAAACATGATTATAAAACATCCTTAAACACTTAAAGAACATATTCTAAACATAAAACGACGAAGCACATAGTTATAAAAACACAATTGAAAGTCTTAATCAACATTAAACATGGTGTCTCTAATTATCATCAACCACAAAGTCATCTCCCCCAACATCACTCGATCCAAAGTGGGGTTTGTGTGCTGAGGCGCTGCCGAAGCGCCGCCTCAAGCGCTAGGTTTAAAGCGCCGCTCCAAGAGCTTCATGTATCCCAACTTTTTTTCGACAAAAAACGATTTTTTGGCACCTCGCGCCTCACGAGCTTAAAGCACGCCCCGAGCGGTATATTTTAAACCAAGAAAGTATCTCTTTGTCGATTTAAGGTTCAAGTCACCCTTATACTCCCAGGTAATCATCTCATTTTCAAACCTTGGAAATTCTGTTACACAGTTATAATGTTTGAAGAAAAAGTGTTTTGGGTCGACCCTACCTGTTATTATCCGCTAAAAAAATACCCTACCCGTTTTATAAAATCTGATAGCTGGGCCCTGCTATTTGAGCAAAGTTGTATCACAACGTTACATGGAAACATATTTTAATGAGAATTCTTCTTGTAAACTAATTAAAAACGTATATTTTATAACTAATGGGCTAGTTAAGCTTAAGTACCTGAATCAACCAGACAACATTATCACTGGACACATCGTTATTCACAATCTAACTCGTCAATTTGTCCCACTCGCTTTGCTTTCTTCCGTATATAAATACATTGTATTCAGCTATCTGTCAAAGAATATAGGTTTAGATATCACATTTGATAAAAACATGTGCCAAGTTTGTCAATAAAGTTTGGGTGTTAGAAAATGGCGGTATTGCTTTGTCACCCTTGTATGCATCCTTCTAGAATGAGAAGGAAACAAAATTAAAAAACAGAAAGGGAATGTAATAACATGCAGACAACGCAAGGTGACAAAATCATCCTCATACACATACAAGTTCAAATATTTGAAAGCCTTTTTTCGTTCTTAAAGATGAGGTTAAATAAACACACCGCCTTTCATATTGTTTCAATTTTTGAAAAAGAAGATAAAAGTTTCAAACTAAATATTTATGATCGTTTCTTCATATTTTAGTTGTTTGAAACCAAATAATATTGTCAGGTTTCATCACAAAATAGAAACTACAAACACTACAAAATAATGTAAACGAAGACCATGTGTATAAAATGCCTAAAGATGTGGGTAACCGGGTGTTTTTAAGTGGTTGGGCCACCTTCTGTTTGTAGATGAACCAAAAAATATATAAGTTAAGGTGAATATGTAGTACCAACAATATAAAAAGTTAATAATTAAAGTTTAGTATAAATTACATGACCCAAATCATCTAATTAAGCAGAGTTAAAACAACTTAACTTGGCTAATTATTTCAAACAACCAACTTTTAAACCTTTATATAAAAAAATCTAAAAATTACTATTAAGCTACAAAAGATCTAAATTATATTGAATGTGAGCAGACACAAATTGAGTGAATTACAAGAAATATTTGATCAATACACTTCATATTTTAAAAATGAACATATTCTGTTAAAAAATTGAACAAATGACCAACCTTTCTAGCATCCAATGATTCCCTTAGAACAGTAAAAGCTTCTGCAAATAACATTGAAGCAACCTGCTAAAAAACATACAACATATTATATAATCAAGTCAGAATAGATTGAATGAAACCGTAAAAAAAGCCATTTTTTGCAAAAAGAATGAGCATACTATGTAATAAAGCTGGTAACACGTATGTTGTTCATCTTCTAGACATTTGTGATTCAACAGTTACCAGAAATTTAAGAACTTTGGTGACTTGTTCAAGCAAACGCTACACTCGATTTAAACAGACCATGCTCCACAAACGCTCATTCTCCGACCAGAACCTGCAAAATTCAACTCAGTTATCACCTTCATTAATGCTTCATTTTACGCACTAATTAACCACTCAATCGAACGAACAAACAAACAAATTTAGTGACGAACTGTTGCCTCCGTTAAATCGATCAGTGGTCTGAGAGTTCGTCAACAGGGGTGGTGTTCAGCTCGTTGAGTCGGCGCCGCCGCAAGATCCACTCCTAGAACCCCCAAATCGCCACAGAACACCGTCCTCTATCTCTCTCATAAGACAAAATCATACTTCAGAAGACAATATTGAGAGAAAGGTGTGAGGAATTTAGAGAGAAGGGAAAACCACTCATCTCTCTCAACTATATTCGTGATAGAGAAAGAAGTGAGAGAACGTGATGCAAAGAAGAGGTGGTGGCACAGGAGACGCATGAGTTACTGAGAGAGGCGATGTATTTTATAGGATAAACAAGAAAAACGATAACCCAAACACCAGAATAGCTGATAAAAGGGAACTTATATCGTGTAAACCTAACTGCCTCACTGCTAAATCGTTGATAGGACTAAAAGACTCATTTACCCTCATAAAATCTATAATCCAAGCATTAAGTGTTGTACTATGGGAAATGAAACTTGTATTACTTAAGTTTTAAGAAGTCCTTCACTCATGCATTATAATATAGTATAGATAATAAACTAAAATACTAATTAATAAAACATATAAAACCAACCAAAATGTCAAGATTAAACCCAACACAGCAGCAGAAGATAGAGCGGTGGTAGAACTTGTGTGGTAAAAACGGAATGTATCGCCTGTTTTGAGTACGTACCCAATAAATATCCTAGGTCAATTCATTAGAAAAAAGTAGGATGTTACTAAAATAAACGCAATGATGTCGAAAATAAACCAAAATAATCACGACATATAGCATATAAACCAAATGACACAAGCGTTTATACCAAAATAATCACGAAAAAAGCATTCATCAGCTTTATAAGATTTACATTTATTTCATATTTTTCCAGTTTATTGATTTAACATGTATAAATCGTAATATCATACAAATGCAAGTTTATATAAACGAACAAAACCTGTCTGTTAAATTAACTGATTTTTTTTTATTTTATTCTTTAGTATTAGAATATTATTACATAATAGTTGCCAGTTGTTGTTTCATCATTAAACCTAACTTCTTCCTTATACACGGGCAAAAAAGCTGATTACTTACAAAAAAAATAAAATAGCATTTTGAACTAGTAGTGTTTCGAGTCAACCCAAATTTTACCAAAACATGCCCATCTTGACCAGTCCCCAACCCACCAGTTCTAACGGGCTTACTTTTAAAAAGCGAAAGGCACACAAAAGTTGACGAGGTCTAAAACGGGTCAAATAAAAAAAAATACCAAAAGGGAAATGGGTTAGTGTTTTGAAAATGGCCCAAAGTTTGTTTGTACTTCATACAACCTACTAATGATTCTATTTAAATTTTGTAAAAATAGACAAATGATCGTATCCAGATGAACCAATTCGACCGACCCATTTCAACCTGAACCCATGTTTTGACCTAACCAGCCTATCTTGCCACATGTAATTACTAATTATAATTTAATATTTTTGGGTTGCAGCCACTTCTTTCTGGGTGCTCGGCTGGCATCTATTTTACACTGTGATGGGTTTAGTTCTTTATTCCCGGGAAGCACTAAAGTCAAGTGTTTATTTTTTTTTTAATCTATTGATCATAGAAGTTGCAAACTAATACCTGGAAGTAGAAGGTGAACGGCTTCTTTTTGGATAGTGAAACTAGGTTCCTTAAAAAGTAAATTTTTTTGGTTGTTTGTAGAAGCAAAACCGCATCTTTAGGAATCAAATTATTTGAATTAATTTCATACCACTGATTCATAATAGAAAACATCAATTTGTAGAGATAATTGAAGAGTTTAGTTGCTAAAAAAATTTGATGTTGCTTAAAATAATTTATGGAATTCAATTAAACCGCATTAACGTATTGAATCGTTCCTTGGTTCAGTTGACCAGACTTGGATTTTCTTCCAGAATATTTAAAAAAAGAATAATAGCCTTTTACACTATGTTCCAGAGTTTAAAAATAGAAGGAAAGGAAAGGAAGCGGAAAGAAAGGGGAACAATTTTGTGTTCCAGAGTTTCATTAAAGGAAAGAAGTGGAGAGAAGAGGAAGGAAAATTCCTCCAAATAACAATCCTTCCAAATTGACAATAGGGGCGGCGTTCTTGTCGCCAACGTTGGCGATGAATGATGGTACGGTGATGGCACGGTGAAGTTTATACATTGTGATTTGGTCAGCAGGGTGCATTTGGTCAAGTTTATAAAGTAAAATGGCATGGTACAGAAGTTGTTGCAAAGACAATCCATTCCGGTCTTAATATGCATCAAATGAGAAGGTGAGGTTAGCTTTGACAAATAAAAGTCAAACCTAATACTTTTCTAAAGTAGTCTGTTTGACCCTCAGAAAGTCAAACTTGAACTCATTGGTATTCAGGGCCGGCTATGGCCCAAGCCAGGGAGGCCAACCGGCTTGGCCCAGTTTTATCAGGGGCATAAATTTTTTTATAAAACTCCTATATATGTGTATTTTTTTTAAATAGAAAACTCATTTACACTTAAAATTTGGGCCTAATAATAATCAATTTAAAACTTAAAAAATAATTACTCAATAGCCCATAAAATTTATTACTCTAATACCTATTTAATCTAATAGTTATTGAAATCATACTTACGATCCACAATGTTCTAAGAAAGACTTAGTGGATTAGCGATGATAGCTATCGAGAACGAAATCTTAGATAGTATAAATTGCGAAGAGTTGATCCACCAATTTGCTAGCAAGAATGCCAGGAGAGCTTCATAAATCGTCGGTTAGATACTAGCGTACTACGATATGTAATTTCACTCACTCTAATACTATTATTTTGCTAATTGTTTTGTTCATTGCTATACTATTGATCGTACATAAAATTTAGTTTAAATTATTTAATTCATTAAAGCCTTAGGGGCATACTTTTTAATGGCTCGGATAGGGTACGTAAATACTTAGAGACGCCTCTGTTGGTATTCATTTGGTCACTTGAATTCCATTTTAAATTGAGATTACAGGAAAGCATTTCTGAAGGAACTTGCATTATGGCAGAAGTTGCGCCACCCGAACATAGTGCAATTTCTTGGTGTTCTAAAAGACTCGGACCGACTTATTTTCTTAACTGAATATCTAAAACAGGTAAGTATTTTTTTGTTTTTTGTTTTTGGGTTCATTTATTTTAGTATGTACTTAAAACTTGCATTTTTTGTAGCGCAGTTTGAATGATATTCTAAAGAAGAAAGGAAGACTCGATCCATTGACTGCTGTGTCTTACGCTTTGGATATTGCAAGGTATATCATTTCTCATATATTTTTCCCTATTTTTTATGTATTTCACATATACAGGCAGTGGCGGACCCAGGATTTTTTATCACTGGGGTCCCCATTTTTTGGTGTTCGGATTTTTTACAACGAAATGTTAGTTTTCAGCCCGGTTCGGTCGGGGCGGGGCGACAACTAGTAAACATGCCGTGTCCGTTCTGAACAACATATAAGTCTTTTTTGTAAACCTTACTACATGATGCATTAACAAAATGATGTGCAACATATAAGTAAGCAATGAGATCAGGGCCGTCTTAATGTTTTTTTTGTGGCCTAAAGCGAAATAAAATTATTGACCCTTTTTTCAAATAAAGTGCTCAACTAGTGGAAACAAGCCTCTAAACAATCAACTGAATCACTAAACAATCAACTGAATCAAGTTTTCAACTATTATGGTGTAAAGAATAAGGTAAATTTTGATGCATAACAATTAAGCTAAATATAATTTTCAAACAAAATTAACTACTGAATAGTCAAATAACTAATCTATAAAATATTAAGTAACAAAAACTTAGTATAATAATGAATAATCAAATAGTAGTAATCAACTAAAACAAATAATTAGTTTCTAGTAAGGCAAAAAGCAACATAACGGCGTTTATTATTTCCTTCTCATTTAGTTTCTTTAATAGATTAACTCAATAAGCAATGGCCAAGTCCAACTACATACATATTATCTGTAAGGAGAAATTTCAAAATTAGGGGCCTGAAATAATGGAGGCCTTAGGCTGCTTGACTTCAATGACCCAACTCCCAAGAGCCGGCCTTGAATGAGATATTATAACAAAAAACCAAAAACTGAGAGTTGCAAGCCTCGAACTCGTGACCTCCTTGTTAACATGTAAGTGGAGTTACCACTACACCATCTTTGATCTTAATATTATGGGTTCCATCTTAATATTTTTATGGGGTCCTTAGAAAAATTGGTATACCGCCTCTACTACATTTTTAAAAAAGATTGGTGTCCGGGGACCCCAATACCATACACGTGGGTCCGCCCCTGTATACAGGCATGGTTTGTGGTTTCATCTTCATCTAAAATTGCCAAACAGTACAATTTGACTTTTATGAGGTCAAACTAATTATTTTTCATGTTCAAGCTGATAAGGAATTTCTTATCAGATTTAACACATTTTAAAACGTTTTTACTTTCATGAATTTCATTGTTATCATATACATTTTGTTGAAAAGTTGAAGAGTCGGCCCTGAAGTTTTAGAGTTTAACGCCTGAAGAGCAACTTTTATGATCTTCAGGGGTATGGCTTATCTTCATCACCATAAACCACATGCTATAATTCACAGGGATTTGACCCCAGTTTTTTAGATTTGTATATGATCTTTTTTAATTGATATAGACCTTATATGTGAAGAGTATAAACTATTATTTGATTTTGTTATTATAATGTATTGAAGCAGGTAGTCTAGGTAGCACCGAAACGGGTACGGCAAGTTGGTACGGGGACGATACGGGAGCGGGGAACGGCAAAACTCAAAAATTCAAGATACGGGAACGGCAAAGATACGGCAATAAAAAAATATAAAAATATAAAAATATATTTAAGAATAATATGTTTAAAAAATATTGATCCAATAGACGACACGTTCTGGTTATTTATCCTATGAAGTGGGATGTTTTGGTAATTTTATTTGGTTTGATACACTGCCACGATTCCAACTTGCTGCTGCAATATAGCCACGTACATGCCTCTTTATCTTCTCAATATAGTGACAAAATATTATAATAACACGAGAGACCTCGAAATTTTCCTCAGATTCACAAAATAGTAGCATTTTGCTATCTAAAAATTCCAAATCGGAAATCCACCCCACCGTCAAACCGCCTCCGACCACCTCCGCTAGCTAAGCCGAACCACCGATCCTTGATTTCTAGTACAACATCATCATCTTCACCATCTACTATCGAGTCTCACTGCAAATATTGCGGAAACGGTTTGGAAACGACGAGGAAACTTCATGGAAACGTTTCGACAATCACGGAAACGGTTTGGAAACGTTTCGGGGGCGTTTCCTTGGCGAATCCGTTCCCTAGCCGTTTCGAAACGGGAACGGCAAGCTGTTGGACGTTTCGGTGCTTCATAGCAGGTAGTTGTCGAACAGAAACAAGAACAATCTGGTAGCCACAGTTAATAAGTGTGATATGGAACTTCTAGCAGCTCTTAGGATGGCTCACATGAATGCTTCATAAACCAACCTGGTTTTTTTAATTGTGCTTTGTATGACAAGATAATTAGGTTGATGTCATTAAATTATTAGTGTTAGTTTTAAAGTTTGAATTATAGTTTCATTTCCTCCATTTGAGGAAACAGTTTTTAGTTAAGTAGGAGGATAACTGAACTGATTTACACATACACTAAACCATGATATGTTTGGGCAGAGTTGTAAGGCGCGCAACGTGCCCCTTTAATCACACTAGTGATAATATTAAGGTGTTATAATCATAAAAAAAGTGCCCACATGGGATAAATCACAAGCATGCTTCTTAATCTTCACCAGATGCTCATGGTCTCCAAGAAAGGCAAGGCTCACCAGCCAAGGGTGTGTGGGACGGTTGGGTTTGTGTGGGAGTGGGCCCTGCTTGTTTATTTAATCCAAAAATTAAGTTATTAATAATTAATCGCGTATAATCGGGTTTTTATCGACTCTTTTAACGCGTACATCCGGGACACTATAATAACCTTTAATAACCCTTAAACGTAGACTAATTTAAGCATTGGTAAGTTATTTAGGCTTTGATTGGGTGAAATTATAAGTTATACGCGTATCGGACGCGATACGCGAACTTTATTCGTTATGGGGTGATTTTGGTTTTGTGTAACCGTTTGTTGTTTTGGACTTCCAAAACACTTTATATTTTGTAATTATGCCATTTATTTTACATCTCGGACATTCGGGGTCGATTTCGGTTATTTAATTGCTACCTGGTATTGTCACGGTAATAGTACCGGACTAATCTGTTATTTGACCAACGTTCGAGGTTCAAAGCTCATGTGTGTGATCCTATAATTCCCCAAGTTATCTTCACAAGTAGTTTAAATATATATTTAACGAACTTAATTTATCTAAACTAGTTGACCAAGTTAAACAGTAATTGTTTGCAGGAAATTTAACCTGAAATTGTCGGGTGTCACAGTGCATTTGAAAAACCGGAATGACAAGATATTCAACGACAAAAGATTCAATATTGGTGATATTGTCTTGAATATTAAATCGCTCTTTTCTTTGGTTGAGAAGTTGGTCCAACTTCCTAAGTCTAAATTAGTTAGAATGGTCTAAATTTTCTCTATACATGTTGTAATTGGTATTCCATAGTTCCTGCTTGGTTTTGTTTGGTTAATGAAAGTTAAAAGTTCAAAAAAAAAAACTAGAAATACATTTGAATCATCTTTGTCACGGTTGTTTGTGTTGTATTTTATTCATCATCTAATGGGCTTATCATTTCCTTCGCCACATCATCCTCGTGTATTACCAATTCTACTTTTAAACTATGTACCCACGTCAATGAACGGATTATAACTAATAATTAGAATGAGATAACTTGGAAGAAAAATATATGTTTATCAAATTGCCAAATTGGATTGGCATTGACTTCAACTACATGTTTTTAAATGTGTATTTGATGCATGTTCTTCTTATTATGTATGACACACCCACTTACAAAGATAACAATGCAGCAATAACCTCTTTTGTGTCCATATCCAAGTATCATTCCATTTACCTTTGTTGGAAGTTAATCTTGACTTGGTTTGTTTTCATTATTATTTAGTACTTTTAGTTAATCTAATTAATAATGGTCATGGAGAACTAGTCTTGATTGACGGAATTAAGTGAATAGGTACGTTCAGGGGTGCATGGGTTTAGAGTAGATTTTGAATAAGTCTTCCAACTTTATTTGTGTGGTTGTTATTGTACATTGGTCACTGAGCTATATACATAGCCAAGTCTTTTAATGAATAAAGTATCCATTTCTCTTTCATTCATCTTTTCCTTTTCACCACAAAACATAAGTCTCGTACATCTACTCAAACTAGCCTATTCAAGAGTTGTTTTCTTTTATTTATTATCTCTTTGAACTACAAAACACAGAAACTTTCATTACGTGAGTTTTGAGTGTGAGTGTTGTTAGGGGCCTGAAACCAACAACCTTTGCTTCTGACTCAGCTTCCAGCATCAATCAACTAACTGTACCTCCTGCCACCAACAACTTTGATCAACACATATTCTATAATCATGTGGTTAGATAAGGGTTTGGGTGTTGAAATCTACCTCATCTGACTTCTTTTTTCCTGAGAATGCTTTAAACCTCACTCTCCTTTCTGTTGGAAAGAAAAAAAAAAGAATTATTAATTATTCACATTCACTTGAGTAAATTATTATGTAATAAAAACATCACCTACCTTTAAATATGGCTAAGCCATCAATGAAAGGAGAGTATCGTGAATGTCTTTCAGATGAGAACCGACTAAATTGGCTGTTATCTAGGGCGTATTCTCCGGTAGTTAACTGGAAAGCAGAGAGATCTCCACCAATGATGTGATTCCATGACTTGTAATAACCCAAAGCATCTTCTTCCTCAATCTTTTCATCATCATCATCTTCATACACAATCCCAATCCCACACTCCTTTGTATATGAATGTAACTCACCTCCTATAGTAATAGTAATGTGGTCACCAACTTTCATCTCATTCGGCCCAAACATCCAATGGCTTAACAAACATATATGTTTCTCTTCACCATCTTCAGAATACTCTTCACCTATGTCCACCCAAAATATAACATAATGTTTATAAATCCAGGTTTGTTCTTTTGTGATATTACTAATTTTGATCAATGGCATACGATAAAGAGTCCGATACGCCTCCACACAGAAGAAATTCAATCCTCGAAACTTCTTAGGAGATGATGGGATGGTAAATGATATTGACGACTCCGTGCTTCTACAACTAATCCAGTCAGGCATTTCATTCCCCACAAAAAACGTGCTGAATATTCCAAACTCATAATGCATCTACCAAATAAATACAACATTGGTTAATCACCTTATATTAATAAAATATATATATTCACATATACAATGAGACACAATTAATTAGAGGAGACCTGTGTTTGATATTCAGTTCGGACTTTATTCCGGACGTCATTAATGAAGAAACGCCTTTCTTTAATAAAGTCTAAATCTGTCCAGCCCAAACTATGTAATACCTTTTCCTCAACACTTGCCATGCCTTGGATTTTCACCATGCCATCAACTTCAATATCTACTGATAAGAGTGCATTACCAGGAAATTCCATAACATTGAGGAAACTTAGTGGGGACATTTCTGGATCAAATTTAATCTTCCTTAGTACATATTGCGAAGCACCCACTGTTAATACTCTTAGCGTGCGTGGAGGATTCTCGATTGATATCATCATCGAACATCTCAACATTTCGAGTTTCTCTAGCCTAGGAAGGGTTCTCACACAACCGGGCATTGAAACAATTGGATTCCAACCTAGAAATAATTCCTTTAACATGGATAGGCAACTAAAGTCCATGGGAAACGATTCATTAGACAAATTATTATGTTCAAGTGACAAAGTTCTTAATGAGCTCGGTAAAGAAATCATAAAGAACTTCAAATCACTTGGTATATCATTCGCATTCCCCATCTCGATTTCCGATTCACGGGAATTAAAACCATCTAACAATATTGTTTTGACCTTCCTTAACTTCCGCATGGATTTTGGAAGCTTTCTAAGTGAGTAGCAGTAACTCAGATCAATATGGACAAGTTCAGCAGATTGCTCAACTGATTCACACACCTCAATCAAACGTATGCAATTTCTAACTATTAACCTCTCCAATGTAGGGAGTTCGGAAAAACCACCAACACTTCTAAGCTGTTTACAGAAACTTAGATCCAGAATCTTCAATGATCCTAGCAACCGCTTGTTTTTTGAGGTTGATCCGATTAATCCCTGAAGTGGAGATAAATTCAAATACATGGTTAGTGAATGTTGTTAACTCAACATATAAGCTCAACAAAAAAGTGAAGTAGATTCATCAATATCTCTTAAGTACCAATCGTTTTCTTGTGTTGGTGATTTTAGTGTCACCAATCATTTTTTGAAATTGAGATTTACACGAAACAAAGGTGATTTTTGATTAAGCTCTATGTTGGAATAATCCGGCTCGTTTACGGGTCACGGTTCGGCACGTTTTCGGGTCATGAGTCCAGTTTTGGGTCAATGGGTGATGGTTATGGATCATCCTACTTGGTCTTTGGTTGCCCAGGAAAGTAAGAGTATCCGAGTATGTTGCATATTACCGTTGAAAAGTGAATGCTGGAAGTCCAATAATAAACCAGCAGATGAAGACCGAGTTTACTAGAATGTTTAGTATTTTCTTTTTAGTTATTTTTGCTTCGTTGTGCATGTAGACAATATATATACTGTTATGGAGTTAAATAAATTAGGAGCCTTTCAATTGTGCAAATATATTTCTCTCTGCATATTCACATACATATATTTCGTGAGTGTAGTGAGAGTGTAAAGTGGAGCCTGAACCAACATTTGGTATCAGAGCCTAGTGCTCGAGAAGATCACCTCCGTCGGCGGAGGGCAGGAGCGAAAGAAGGGTTCGGGACAGCAGGTTGGTTGTGCAAGGGTGTTTTAACACAGTTGACAGCGAGTTGTTCAGGTTGGACATTCCGGGTTAGACGACAGGGAGTACCATTGTTTGAAGAGGAGGTGACCGGGATGAACAAAGATGTCCGTTCGAGGTTGTTCGGGCTGTTTCACAGCAGAATACGGAGGCAAGGTGGTGGTTCGGGTCATTCATTATCACATGAGGTGAGATGATAGGGTGACGGGTGAACACCGGTGTCTTATGGGCTCGTGGCTGCGTTAAAGTGTTAAAAAATCCGGCAGAAAGTTGTGGGTTTTACCAGAAGGAGAGGTTAACCAGATCACAGGGAAAACGGGCAGAAAAAATCAAGCGGGTGGCTGTGATTTAGTTCGTGTAGCGGGTGAGAAGACGGTAAAAACGGGTGATTTTGTTTTCTTGATAGGTAGAAGAAGGCTCTCAAAGAAATGTTGTGCGCAAAATGGGTTCCGTGGTGACAAACAACCGTAGGTAGTGGTGGTGCTATACGGCTTTGGAAGGGACCGAGGCGGAGGCCAGAATGTCCTGGATAAGTCGGGTCGAGTTAAAAGTTGGGCGTGATCGAGGTGAAGATCAGGTGTTCGGGAAGGGTTGATACGGGTCAAGGTAGAGACGTGCTTCAACCGGGGAGGTCGAAGAACTAGGGCGTGACCAAGGAGATGGTAGGGTGTCCGCTATAATTCAAGGAGAAAATACAGCGGTGAAGGGTGTAAACTAACCACGATTATGTGGGAGATTGTTGGAATAATCGGGTTCGCTTACGGATTAGGGGTTGGCACGTTATCGGGTCACAAGTCCAATTTTGGGTCAATGGGTGATGGTCACGGATCATCCTACTTGGTCTTTGGTTGCCTAGGAAAGAAGGAGTATGTTGCATATTACCATTAAAAAGTGAACATTGGAAGTCCAATGATAAAAAGAGCAGATAAAGACCGAATTTACTGGATTGTTTATTATTTTATTTTTTAATTTCTGCTTCATTGTGCATGTAGACTATATGCATTCTGTTATGGAGTTAAATAAATTGGGAGCTTTTCTTTGAGCGAATATATTTTTCTTTCCCTGCATATTCACAATTTCACACACATATATTTCGTGAGTGTAGTGGGAGTGTAAAGAGGGGACCTGAACCAACAGTTTAGGAGGTGAGGGGTGCATGCTCATACAAGTTGATCTAATTCCGTACATGATAAATGGTAGTTAGTTGACAACAGTTTTTTTTTTTCACAAACTCCTGAATCTAACGATTTATCCACCTGAGCACCTTGATTTACATTCTATACAGTGAGACTTTTGGATCTTACAGGACTTATGGAAAAAACAATTTTGTAAGTCTCGTTTTGTGCCTTTGAACACCCACCCCCCCCCCCCCCAACCCCCCAAAAAAAAACCCCGCTCTAACTCAGATGTAATACTACTTCTTAAAAGTGTATTCAATATAAAATATTTAAAATCTTACCTTCTGGCTCTTCACAGGTGGCTGCGGGTTACTACAAGACATGTCGAACGATTCAATACTGCTATAGGACATGTTAAGAACAACTAGATTATCCATTGGTAAGTCTAAAGGTATAGACTTTAAAGGGGAGCCATGCATACACAACCATCTTAGGTTTTCTGGAAATTTCTTGAAACACCCATTTAGTTGCACATAATTGAGTTGGAGTAGCATTAGGTTATCCATCTGACTGAATGAATTTGCTTTCAACTCAAGCGATCCAGGTGACTTCTTTTTATCAAGCATTCTCGTGTCAAGGGCAAGGCCTAGAAGACTTCCCTTACCCTGTTAAGAAAGTCGATCCCCAAAAAAATATATAAATGTGATATACAGAGAATAAAAATACTTAGAACATGCATCATTATTATCATACTCCGTTAATCCCACTAATAGCAAAGCTAAGATAGTATCTAAGGAGGGTAAGACGTAAACAGCCTTAACTCTACCCTGTAGGAATAGAGAGGTTAATTCTAGTAAGACCCCCGGCTTGATATTGGTTTACATCAAGCCTTTGACATAAGGCACATAGGCACATAACAATTAGCAATCTGGACATAAGGCACAAGCCCTATTGGTGTATCTACCCCTTGTCTTTTAGCTATCAAGGCCACCACATGATGCTTGATTAACCGTTTGCCGTTATTAAAGTTATGTTCACGAAATTAGTAAAATAACGTTAAAATTAGTGCAATCTTAACCCCCCCTCCCCCCCCCCCCCCACAGGGCGCACACGTATATTCATTATATGGGCACACCACAAGCAGGGCTAAACTTTAAACATGCATAACTACTAGAAATAAATGGTCTCTTACTTTCTTTTGTTTCAACACTTTGAATGACTCATCAGGACACCATAATCGACTACGCTTCCATGGTTTCAAAGGCGACTCTTGACGTACCAAATCCCTTCCCATCGTTTGAATCAATGGATGCATCGCCAATTCATTACCCCATCTGATACGAAGAAGGCTTCTATCAATGAGATTCCTGATCCCTGTTTTTGTTTTAATATCACATGCATCCAATATCGTTTCAGTCACATCTCTATCCATTCCCACAAAAAAACAAGCAATGTGCTTAAACAATTCCTTATCATTTTCGTATGGCAATGCATCAAAGCTCATCTTCAATGTCGTGTTTATATGGGAATGAGGTTCTTTCATTAGCACTTTTATGCAATCTTCCCAGTATGCTACATCTTCATTTTGTAGAGACCTGCCTAGAACTTCAATAGCCAATGGATGCCCATCACAATACTTCACAAGCTTTTCTGAAACCTCTTCATAACCTTCTTTGGGATTTTGGCTATGGAATGCATGAATGCATAAAAGCTGTAATGATGCAGACTCATATAAGCCATTAAGTAATACCTCTTTATGATTAGGATGAACTTGTGACTTGAATAATGAACACTTTTGTGTTAAGGATGCATCCTTAGATATAATTATGACTTTGCTTCCTGGATACAAACCTTTCTTTCCAAGTAAGGCATCTAACTGGTTGAGACTACCAATATCATCAAGTACTATAAATACCCTTTTACGAGCTAACACATTCTCAATCATAGACGTGCACACAGAGAAATCATTAACCTGTAAGTTGATTTTTTTTGAAGTGTCTCCGTGAAGTTGCTTTTGTAAATCAAGCAATCCATTATAGCGTTCACTACATCTTGTATTGATACCTTCAATAAAGCTGCTTTTTTGAAATTTACTTGAATGTAATTGGTAAACATATTTTGCCAACGATGTCTTCCCAATCCCACTTATGCCCGCAATTGTTAGAATGTCGACACTATGATGGGATCCATCTGTCAACCATGAACTAATGAGTTGAATGTAACTTTCCATCCCGATGAGAAGTGGCAGGGTATTACTTAAGAGCACGCCTAATCGACGGTGGATGTCGATAACAACTTCTTCAATCACCTCCAACTCTTTCCTAAAAACCGATTTTAGTTAGATGTATGAAACATCAATTATACTAAGCAAATATATCATATATATATAGTGTGTGTGTGTGTGTGTGTGTTTTTATTACTGTGGCAACTATTTCCAAGAAAGTGGAAAAACACTCTAAAGTATGTGAGAATAATCAACATGTTTTCGTTCCCTTGGCCTTCGACACGTTCGGTTCTTTGGCACCGGAAGCAGTGCGGTTTTTGAGTCGGGTTCACCAGGTAGTGCACAACAACTTTTCCACCCCTCAAGGGCGGGGTTTTGTTTTTATCTGATTAGGATTTTCTATCCAGAAGGGCGTGCCGGCAAGGGGTGTAAATGACGCGCAACGGCTCGGGATCAAATCGGCAAAAAGCTCGAATGAGCCGAGCCTTAACGAGCCTGAACCCGAGCTCGAGCTTGAAACATGACTCGTTTAGTTATCGAGCCCGAGCTTTTTACACAAAGACCGTTTAGGCTCTAAACGAGCCCAAACAGATTTTATATTATTATTATTTTATATATAGTATACCCACTATTTAACGTTGGCGAGCCGAGCTTCGGCTCGTTTAAGCTATCAAACCAAGCTCGAGCCGAGCTTTTAGATCCTTTTAAATTGTTCTATAATTATTTCGAGCCGAGCTCCAGCCCTTGTGTTTTACCTACCATCCTTATGTAATTTATCCTTTAACTAGATTATACCCCGGGAACGTCCCGGGGTTAAGAAATCTAATATGACATATTAAGTTTACATATGAAATAGAATGATGCGCTTTACAGTTACATGCAGGAAAGCCTCGGGTAGCACCTAACCTAAAACAATTAAAAATGTATCTCCAATGTTAACGCCTAACCTTAAACAATGTATAACTCCAATGCTAACGCATGTTGAAAATAGAATTCATATTTACTGATTTGAACATAATTAGTGACTTGCCTATACATGATTAATGATTTACCTGAACACTTTGTGTTTTTTTCCTGTATGAACGAAACCACAGTACCACACACAAAAATAGTCGTTTTTTCTCCATTTTTTCTATAGCACTATGATACTCGTTGGAAAGATAATAAAACGCTCGTTAATTTGGTGTAATTTTTTTCTTTAAAAAATCTCGTATATAAAAGATATTAACGTTTAAGAATTATGGGAGGAAACATAAGAGAGAAAAATCCAATTTTGTTTTTAAATTCTTTTTTACCTAAAATATCTCAATGCCACATGAGATGACACATGGCAAACTCAAAGGAGGAGAATGCCTCTTTGAGTGCCATGTCATTAAAATTGCTTTGGTTTATTATATGTATAGAAGATTTTCGTTCTAAAAAAATAAAAAGCAACCTAATAGAAGAAGATGGGTCATGGTACTACATATATATACCTGCCGTTGACAGATATCCCTTTTAAATCAGCAACTTCTTTGAGTGCCATCTCCCATGACTCCATCTTTTGAGTCCATTGATTTATTTTATGTGCATCTCTTTCTGTCTCCATCCTTTGTTTGTGCACTGTCATTGCATCCCCAAAGCTGCTTTGTAGCTTCCTGACATGGGTGGGCTCCACATGGTAGAAGATGGGGATAACGATGTGGTTAGAGTTCCTCCTTCGGTCAAGGATGAGTAGCAGCTCATCTAAGCACCATGTTGAGGTGGCATAGTTGTTGGACAATACGATAATGGAAGCCCTAGATGACTGAATCGCAGCCTCGAGCTCTGGTTTGAGTGGTTCTCCGATTTCAATCTCTGCATCATCGAAGAAGGTGAGGAAACCGGCGTCCAGAAGGGCGCTGTAGAGGTTATAGGTGAAACCGTTACGAGTGTCGGCGCCTCTAAAACTTAGAAATACATCGTAGCAATGACTACGATCATGGGTTGAAGAAGAAGATTGAATAGGGAACAAGTGGTTTGAATGATGACTAGGATCATGAGTTGAAGAAGAAGATGGTAAAATTTCAGTGAGAAGAACCATTATTTCTGATGAAATGGTGGAAGGTGGGTGAAGAGATGAGGATGGTGTTGTGGGATATTTGTACTGATTTATTGGAATATGCCTCGAAACTTCCAGTTGTGATGAAATTTCAGAAGTAATGGAAGAGATGAGGATGGTGGTGTTTTTAAAAATATCTTTTTGACCTTTTCTGATCATTTATTGGAAGGTTTGAATGATTGGAGGGATTAGTTGAATCGGTAAAGGCTTCAAAGTTAAGAAAGAAAAGTCTTTTTAGTCAACAACTTATTAAATACGGCACTTTTCTTTAAATTTCATAATACATTCAATTGGGGTTAAAAAGTTTTTTTTTTTTTTTTAGATAAACTTCATTAAAAAAAACAAAGAACGCTTGCTCTTCAAGGCGAGGACCAAGACGAACCAAAAACTTACATCACGTCACAACTACATCAATCTTGCCAACTACACTTTGTATTTCTATTCCTAGTGTTATACCACAAATAACCATAAGTTTTAACATCCGAAATGACCTCATCAATCTTTGTGTTTTTGTTGTTGAAGATGCGGTCATTACGAGCTTTCCAAATTCTCCAACATCCGATAGTCATCAAGCCGTGGACCATGTTCCTTGTTGTCGAGTTGAGCCGCAAATTCTTGTACATAGTTGTAAGATCCTTTAAGTCACAAACATACAAAACTGGAAATCTACACCATTTGGCGATTGCATGTCATAGAATAGTCGAAAATAAACATGTGAATAGGTGCTTAACTGTCTCTTCTCAAGGCGGCTCTGATGAATGAATTAAAACCAATATCAGCTACCTTTGTACGACCACCCAGCTTGACAATATTTAACCATGCCCCTCTTAATCTTCTCTAGCAAGGATAAATATCCCATGAACGAGTGGATTGAATCAATCATCTTCTTCCATAAGCCCTCACCTTCACTCCTATATCGCCAAAGCCATTTTAACAATAAACTTTGGTTCGAATTTTCTAGGCAATTTACTCCCAAGCCCCCTTTATCTATCGGAACGGTCACCATATCCCAACCCACCAAGTGTAGTTTTTTACTTGCATCACTATTTCCCCACAAGAACTTCTTCATAAGGGCTTCTAAATCTGAAATAACCTTTTTGGGGGCTTTAAATAAGGAGAAGTAATAACAAGGTAAGTTCTCGAGAACCGACTTTATGAGAGTTAATCTTCCACCAATAGAAAGAACATGAGATTTCCACCTGGATAACCGAGCCTAAAATATCTCTTTTACCGGTTGCCAATTAGAAATTCTATTCATATTTGCGCCCACTTTAATCCCCAAATACACAAACGGAATGCAACCCGCCTTACACCCTAAACTTTCAGCCATCATGTTAATGCCCTCCGAATTAACCCCAAAACCATAAAGAGTCAACTTATTAATATAATTCTAAGACCCGAACAAAGAAAGAAAATTCTCAAGATTAATTTCAAATTATTAAAATTAAGAGTCGTCCATTCTCCCAATAGCATCGCATCGTCTGCATAAAGGAGATGATTTACCTCAATACCACCGTTTTGAAGGTGAATACCATTAAACGTGCCGATCTCTTTCGCTTTTCTGAAAATACTAGAGAAAGCCTCCATAACAATAACGAACAGAAAAGGCGATAACGGATCGCCTTGACGGATACCTTTCTTGCAATCAAACTCGAAAGTTGGCGCGCCATTTACAAGAACCGACACCCTATTTGATCTAAGAATGCCCTCCACCCATAAACACCAACGATTTGGAAATCCCAATTGCCGCAAAACATCTAAAAGAAAGCCCTAGTGTACATTATCATACGCCTTTTGGAAATTATTCTCTGTATACTCGCATACAATAAAAGTTAAAACAAATTTAAAACTAGTCCAATAAATGCCTGTTTTTTTCTACTCACCCTAGACCCGAAACCTTTTGAGAATTCTGACATGCCATGGAGCAATTATGTATGCATGTCGATTTCCATCACCTTAGTGACACAAAGTAGAGTTTAATGTTGATGTTGAGTAAAGAACTCCCATCAATTTGTTCAATTTCACGAATCTAAGAGACCAGTGTATTGTTTGTTGGCATAATTCTTTGCGGAATCATTAGGGTTGATGGTCCAGTGGTAAAGCAGAGCCTTTTAATACACTTAAATGTGGATCTTAGTTTCAAGTCACATAAAGAGCAAGAAATTCATCATTCAAAATAATAATAATAATAATAAACTTTGCGGCACACTCACTTGGCCAAGCAACTTAACAATATACAAACAAGCAACTTCACAAACATTACGAGAAGTTTATTCATGTTGAATTGACTTAGAGACAAGGTTCCTTGAACTTTTAGTTCATTAACAACTCAAATATTATATAATAGCTAGATATCTATTTTACACTTTATATAAGGAACATAAAAAACATGAGCAATACTTGAAACCTTATTCTACTTAAATCACACAAAATATCAACTCAGGCAACTAAAAGAAAAAAAAGACCATTATATAGTAAGAAATTTATATTTTTTTTCCCGCCAAATCCCAACAGCAAAACCACATCAATTCCTTTTTTTCAGGAAATGTAAGACATGATTAAATAAACAGCACTGTATACATGCAAGCAACAGCGCACCGCCTTTTGTTCCTGAGATTCCTTAACATACGGGGTTAAATCACCACGTCCAATTTCCCCACCACAAAACGTCCCACCAAGTGTTACACCGGGGAAGTTGTCCAAAAACGGTGAGCTGTCAATGTTGGGTTGGCCGAAAAATGACTCACCACGACCACAGCAAGTGAATAAAAGACCGCCAAACACCTCCCTCTTATCACCACTAGTAGTGCTAGTGCTCCCTTGATTAGATGATTGACTGAAAGATCTCATATGGTTGGAGACGGAGGTGGCTGAAGATAGAGCGGTGGTGGAATCCGAATGGTTAAAAACGGAATGTATCTCCGGTTTTGATGCCCACGTCACCAACAAAAAGATACTCCTGGTTATCCCTGCATGAAGATGATAAACACGGTTAAGAGCCTTAAAAGTGGCAATTTAGAACTTTATTATTATTATAGGTTAGCACAGGCTGTGTTTTATTTCTAACAGGTTAAGCGAATAAATACAAAAAAGCTAGCAAAAAGGAAACAGGTCAAATGGGTTAAAACAATCACTTGAGGTGTATTTTTAATGCATAAAACCCCGTAAACCAATATATTAAAACTAGAATAGTAATGAAAGAATACAATTTTGTTATCATACTTATATACGATAAACCAAAATAATCATGACACGAGCACTTATCAAAACTTTGTGAGATAATTTTCTAACTAATACACTTATCATTTAGTAACTTTTATGTGTATAGATTATCATATATAAAGTATAAACTGGAATAGCATATAAACCCCAATAAATATATACATATAAAACCCTCATCTGTCAAATTAAGGGACTTCTTTTGTTATTTAGTTTATAACTAGTATTACACGGGCAAATTAGCTACTTATTTAAAAATATTAAAGTAAATGTTTTAACAAGTAGTGTTTGAAGACACTCAAATTTTACCAAAAAAACTGTCTATTTTGACTGGTTACCTTACCTGACCCATAACCTCTAAGGGGGCATTTGGAAATCACACTTTAGAATAGGGTATGGTCCAGGATTTACTAGAGACTAGAGTTGCACCTCTTCGAGGAAATGGTCATATATTGGAGTTCTCGGTGGCCCTAGAGTTGCACCTCCATGAGGAAATGGTCGAGGATGGGAGTTTTTGGCTGCGTAGGATTAAGGTTAAAGACTTTTAGGCATAGTTATCAAAAGCCATCGCCTTGACCGCCTAGGCGACCAATTTCCTAGAAGCCACCAGATCCCGCTTATCCCTCCTAGATTAAAAAAACAAAAAAGCCACGGTCTGATTTTTAAAACCTAATCCCCTACCTAACATAATCGACCAATACTTACCAATTTATAGAGATATATATAAATCTCAATCAAATCTTTTTATTTTTTGAATTATTCTTCAATATATAAACACCTCAACTCATTGATTTACCATCAACTGATTTTGTCTACTATATAGTTATCAAAGGCGTGTTAATCCTTTTAGCAGGTATGGCTAAATCAGTCAGTTTATATTTATATTATTTTATAAGATGATTGTTATTTGTAACGATTTGGTGATTTTTTTTATTTTTTTTATTTGCGATTTTTTTTCTCAGGCCCGCGCTTTTTTTGCGCTTCTAGCCTAGGCCACAGGCGGAGCCTAGGCGCCTTGAGTGCGCCTCACACCTTTGATAATTATGCTTTTAGGGGAGGGTACAATAGTGATTTAGTGTGTCTTAGGTGCTTAGATCTTTCTACACCTTAGGTGGACTTTGTTTGTAATTGTCTTCCTATAGAGGTAAGGTTTGCCTTTACAAGGAGCCTCTCTATCTCCATAGATAGAGGTAAGGTTTGCCTACATCCCACCCTGATAGGTTTTACAAAGAAAAACCTACAAAACTCCTAAGAAATTAAGAGGAAGGGAGATTAAAGCCTAAGCTTTCATTCATAATATTCTTCTTCATATTCATTTCTCAAACACATCGCCTTATAAAGGCATACAAAATACGGAAGTAAGGAGAATAAAACATAAGAACATGGACCTACCCACTAAACAATAATACTTAACCCACTCACACAACTAACTCTTTATTATAGAGCACTAAACATGAATTACGGAAATGTAGAAGGATATATGCAAAACTAACAATTGCATGGGACCATGTCATGGAGATCATGGGGTAGAGTATGGCACGTATTACACCCTCCCCTGACCCTACCAATAGCTTTGCTATTTGTGGGATATACTAGTAGGCTATGATATTGTTGTTGTTGCTGTTTACTTTAAAATAGGTTATCTGATTTCTAAGTTTCAAATAAATAAAAATTAATCAATTTTGAGTGTTTGGATGTACAATTGGGGTTATTTTAGGGTGAAAGAATCACTTTTCAATAATAAGTAGGAGAGCAGGTTATTCAAAAAGTAATTATTGCATTCTGAAACAGATTATCATATTACAAGGTTTTTCCAATTGCAGGAAATCAATTTTAAGTGTTTGGATGGAAAATCTGATAAGAGGGTGAAATGATCAGTTTTCAGTAATCAATCTAAGAGAAAACTTATTCATAACTGATTATTGTTTAAAATCGAAAGACCTACATTCAAAAGCAAAATCCCAAACACCACAATGATTAAAAAAAAAAAAAAAAACTTATAAAGACGAAAGACGACTACGACAAGTTGTGAACTATGATAAGTTGACTAAAAAGTCATAAATGATGATGTATGCAATTACTCAAAGAACAACCAACAACCATACCCGGTAAAAATAGTTCTGTCCCAGAGAATAAGAATAGAGAAGCTGCTCAAAGAAAATGATGTTATTATAACACCAAAAGAAATTGTGTCTTACCCAAGAACTTCATGGAATGCAAGAGAAGTAATGTATCCGACCTTTTCCTGACCGACTGAGCATTTTCTTTTTTTTGTTACCCAATGTAGAAAGTGGGAAACTGAATTCGGTCTCCTAGCTGTCATCATTTATGTACAGTTAAATTCATAGGACAATAAAGAAGGGGAAATTGCAAGAAAATGTAACATAGTTTGATCATATTTGTATTCAGGGGTAGAGGTAAGGCTTGCCTACATCCCACCCTCCCCAGACCCTATCAATAGCTTTGCTATTTGTGGGATTTACTGGGCTTGGTGGTTGTTGTATTCAAAACTCAAAAGAGTATAATATTTCCTCAATACAAAATAAACCAACTATTAAAATAGATGTACATTTAAGAGCGTGTTGTAAGTTAACCAGTTTTTATATGCCAGGTCAGGACCACACTAGAGCTATGTCAGCGAAAAAGTCTTACACCGTCAAAGTTACCGGCATGTCATCAGAGATTATTTTGATCTAAGAGTAGCCGACTAGCCGTGTCAAGTGTCAACTACCCTAGATATAAATTTAAGAAGGTTGGATCCCTTTTAAGAGAAAATACTATATTTCCTGCATAGATATGTGACCAAATTATGTTACTTTTTTGCGCAATTTACCAAGAAAAGAATGCCAGACATCGTTATAAAAAGTCTTGGTATTCACCAAATAATAAGCTAAACTAATTTCAAATATAGTTTCATAACATCATATTTACCTTTTCCATAAAAAAATAAAAGAAAATCGCTTGGTAACATTTTATTACATTGAATAAACAAACACATGGGAAAACAATATTTGTATCTGACTTAACGCAGAATGTTATCTTCATTTATTTAGTGAGACTGAGACAAACTTATAACTGCTTTTATAAGTAACTGAATTATGTAATCTATTTGGAAAAGGTAAATATGATACGTTTGGCATTCTGAAAGAGTACATATGTTATTTAAACTTTTAGAAGCTAAAGTATCTTGAGTAAAAAATATGAAGATAGAGTATAACATACTTCATCATAAATTTGATTCAAAACAGTTTCACCATCAATATTCTCACGCGACCCTTCTCTTCTTGCAGTGAGCCAAGTTAAAGATTCACCGTGCTTCTCTCTAACAGATGCCGCCTTGTATGTGGGGCCTACTGGTGACAATCCGCTTGATAATACAGCATGAAATTGAGTTTCTCCTACATCTGCTCAAAAAAATATCAAGAAATTTTCATAACCATGGAACCAACCTTTTAATGCAACAAATTTAAAAAAAATGATATGATAAAATAGCAAAAAATACTTATAAAATATATATCCACATGAGAAGAGTCTAATGATACCAGGAGGTTTATTCCTGTCTACTGCAAATACCAAGGCTACAGCAGCAGAAATATGTTCTTCCATAACATCAGTATGCCGAGTATGTTGGAATTGACAACCACTGTCACCAACAATGGCAGTTTCAGGTGACATGGCATAATCTACAGCAGTGAAGAAAATTACATAAAATTAGTTATATAATTCAGCAGTTCCCCATAAAACAAGTAAGTGTTTCTGAGGCAATGCCAACCCAGTTTTTCCATAACAGCTTTCATGCCTGCTTGAAAGTCCTGTAAATAAACTCCGGTGAATATCAGAAATGTGACAAGTATATGATCTTGTTAAGAAAAACAAGAAAGATTATTGTTAGTAAAATATGCACAAATAAGTGAGAAATGACTTACACTGAACATCACTATCGCAGCAGGGGATTTGCATCCTGAAACAGATGTCGAGAACTCCCTAATGTCCATTACAAATTTGTCTACCATGACAATTTGCGGTTCCTGATACATAAATACACACGAAATGTTAAAAAGGATTTTAAAAATCCCGATTAAAGCAATAAGAGTTACGTTAGAACCATAAACTTAATTCTACGTCCAGAAAGATAAAATTTCTCACCTCCATTTGCTTTAAAAGTGGGATTGTTCCGACTTTCAGCCCCGGCAGAAATCCAACAATCAGCATGATTGCTCTATTTGCACTCTCTGGTGGAACTACATGAGCACCCGCATCATCATCATCATCCTCCTCGGTAATCTCCCACTGAATCTGCAGATTTTTAATTCGTTACATTCTTAACACCAAAGAATAACAAGTAGCGACAAAGTTTAAGCAAATGGTCTAGGATAGGAGTTTGTTGAGACGTAGGATTAAGGTTAAGGACACTTAAGGGAAGGGTACGCTTGTGTTTTTAGTTTCACTTAAGGCCTTAAAACTCCTATTCGTTAAGTTACCATGCACGTTTTTGTATACTTGTGTTTATATTTGTTTCATGTTTGTCTGTTTTTTTTCTTATGGCGCGGGGGGGGGGGGGGGGGGGGGGTCTAGAAGCAGCGAGGTAAGGTTGCTAAAGTTCGCCTACATCTCACCCTCCCCACACCCTGCCAAAAGCTTTGGTATGGGTGGGATTTATTGGGTACGGCTTTTGTTGTTGTTGTAACTAACTATGTTGTCAAAGGACTCAAAGCACGTGAGACGCGCTTTTAGGCGCAAATTCATGCCAAAATCCAGCTAGATTCAGGCAAAAAGTCATCTGAAACCCCTAAAACATCATAAACCAACCATAAACAAGCCTAAAACACCTCTAAACCCCATAAAATATGTATCTCATACTATGCACCATTGCACCTAATTTAAAAAAGCACTCATTTTTTAAGCGCCTAGGCGCTTTGACAACATATGTAGCTAATAGCAATCCAAATAAAAATAACTAAGAAAACATATAAACAAATGTAAATAAAAAAAGAACAAAAACCTCTTTAAATTCATCAGATAATGCATCTCTTCCAATAATTCCAGAAGGATCATTAGTAATAACCGGAACTTGAGAGCCTAACTTTGTAGTAATCTGCAAGTCATTGATGAAATCACTATAAACTGATTTATTTATTAATCATAATCATTTATATTATTTATTTACAAGTATAATATATAAATAACATACGAGTTGGTGAGCCTCTTGCAAACTGAACGAAGGACCAACAGAAGCAATGGCAAAGTGAGGACGAATAGGCTCAGATAATACTTTATTCACCACCTCTTCTACAGCAACCTAATCATAATAATAATACTAATAATAATAATTAGGGAATAATAATAATAATAATAATAATAATAATAATAATTAGGGTTTGAGAAATAAAAAGGTAACCTGGAGAGAAGGATTGAAGGAACAAGCGGAGGAGAGCTTGGGACGACAAAGGAGGCGACCACAAACGAGGTTCCATGAACGGCTGACGCAAGCAGCGTAGGCGAATGACGTAGCAGGAAGTCTAGAGACGATGTTGTGAAGAAGGTCTTCTCCGATGAGATCAATGGTAGCAGGCATTTGGGTTTTTGATGGTGGCATCTTTCAGAGACGATATTTGGTTTATGATTTTTTTTTGTTTTTTTGGTTAAATGGGGCAAACGTACCGCTCAATAATGCATTCGATATGAGAATGAGTATACTGGTTTTGGTTTTGAAAGTACTGAAACATGTGACTCTGATGTTTGGTCATAATTCACGTGGTATAGATACTGCTCGGACGGTATCAATTTGGTTTATCGTGGACTAACCACTTTATAGTGGAGTGGTATGGAGACTTAATGATAGAAGACTCATGGGTGAAATGTAATGGGTTCGATTCTTGAGAGCACTGAGTTTTAGCGATTATTCCATTGTCGTGCTTTCGGGCGGGTGGATACTCGGGTTTTTCCCGGAACTGGTGGACTTGGTGAAACCGGGAGCTCCCTTACATATCTGGCTATGCCGAGTGGAAGGGGTCCTGATTTGACTGATTAGGGACTCCGAATGGAGTTCTTGGTAAATTTTGTTGACCGTTCAAAAAAAATTTGGTTTATCATATTACTGGTACAGCACCAACACTTGTCATGGCTTATGATATAAAAAGAAAGGGCCGGCCATGAGGTTGGGCCAGATGGTCACCGGCTCATGGTCTAAACCCTAGGAATGCCTGAAATTCTTTTTATAAATTATATATTTAAAAAAATATCTAAACCCATTGAAATTTCATATTTGTTTCTTGTAGTTTTTATCACGCCCACTATTTTAGTTGTTCACAATTGAAGTTAACCCATTAATTCATTATTTAGGCCCAATCCAGTTAACTGGGAATAGGGGAAGGGGAGGCGCCAAAACAGCAAGGACGATCACAATTCTGCAATTTACATTTCACAAGGGCGAAAAGGCCAAAAAAAATGATATTAGGGTGGATCAATCATCAATGTTCGACCGCGGACCACCACTCCAACACAACAGAAGCGATCATTCATCATAGACCAACACAATATCATGATTCCACTAATTTCTAAGGTTCAAAATTTAAAATTTTATGTTAGAAATTAGATAAACTAATAAACAATAAACAACCTTTAAAGCTTGAACTTTGAAGTTTGATTGTTGATAATTTGATGATTTGATCACTGATCAGTTGATATTTTAGGCTTAATTGAATATTGAATAATTATTGTCTACTTGCATTGTACTTGTCTTGTTGAATATATAATTTTAATGATTTTCACTTTATTAATTTATAACTTTGAAGTTTTATACTTCGTTTTTTTTATATACAAATTATGTCTCCCAAATACAAGTAGCTTGAGGTTTTTTTATAGTGCTTGTGGTTGTCATAGTCTAAATCTTGTATTGTGAGAACAATACAACGGATTTATACTATCTTTGCCAATTCTATTAACAGAAGGCAAATTTTGAAAGAAAATGTTAAAAGGATTGACTATTAAGTCATTATCTACGACTTGTTGGGAAAGTCGTGTGGACAGTGTTAAGCCTATTAGATCTTAACTTGTAGATGTAAGAACAGTTCTACAACAAGTTAGGTACTCTGATGAATATCATAAAATCCAAAGCGAAGCTAAATCACTAGAAATGTATGAAGTGGATGAATTTGAATTTTTGGTACAAAGTGTCATTTGGTATGAAATATTATCCAATGTGAACGTGGTAAGCAAAAGTTGAAATCAAATGATGTGGTTCTTGATGTTGTTATTGCTGAAGTTGACAAATTGATTAAATACTTCAAGAATTTTAGAGAAGTGGGGTTGTCTATGCAATTTATGAAGCTAGAGAAATTACCAATGAAATGGGTGTTGTTGCAGAATTCCCTCAAAGGCGTGTGATACGTAGGCAAAAAAAACAATTTGTGAGACTTCAAGTGTAGAAGAGGTTGTATTTTCAACCGAGGAGGAATTTAAAGTACAATACTTTTTATGTATTGTTGGTGAAGCTATTGCTTCTTTTGAAACAAAATTCGATCAATACCAAAATTTCAAAAAATATTTGGTTTTTGTTTACTAAAAAGTTGAAGACAGTCTTAAGTCGTGTTATTATCATCTTCGAGATACATTGCAGCATGAAGAAGTTTATGATATTCATGCTATGAACTTTATTTAGAGTTGAAGTTAATTGAGACATTTTTACCGAGTCATCCTGAAATCTTTTCGGGATAGACAAATCTAATATTAAGACAAAATATGTGTTAAAATGTAGCATAGAAATTAATATACTATAATATGAGAAAACAACAATTTGAATCATGTGAATTCAGATGAAAATGTATACTAAAGAGAGGAGAAAGGATAATGTACAAAGGATCATTACATACAAATGATAGTAAAGACTCAAAGCACGACACGTGACACTAGCTAAAAGGGTATTTTTGTCCGTCATCTAATCACGCATGTTAAACATCATAATGACGCACGTTATATATATCTGATAATCACACACGTTATAAATCAACCAAATTTTTTTTTTGAAACCATAGCAATAAGGTATGCAAATGAAAGAGGATAAAATGCTTATTTTTATGAAAAAAGTTATGTTTGTTTAAAAAATGGGGTGAAACTTGAAAAAAATCAATAATTGTAGGCTATAAACTATTTGTCCCTTCCTTACTTTCACCTTCAAATTTTCATGCGTGAATTTAATTTCAATTTTCTCTTTCAATCTTATTCATTGATTTTTTAAATCATAGGCTCAAAGTCTTCCCTACCCTTTATATGTTAAGGAAACTTTGTACCTAATACCTTATCTAAGAGATAAACGCTTTGTCTTCTACAGACGTATATGGTGCCTTTGCTTGTGTGGCAGGTGACCCTAGACGTCATGTTTCATTGGCCATTCAAAATAAAAAAAATATATATATTATAAGAGCATTTACAATCTACAGATGAAAAGGTGGCACTTTCAATATCCCGGATAACCGTTGTTGTATCAAACTCAAATAATATTTAACCAAAATTCAAATTTTAAATCATGGGTTGTTGAAACCCCACAAAAATCTCCAAGAAAACGCCTTTACAAAACCGATTGCATAATCATAAACTATTAACAATATTCCAATCACTTAATCCCACAACCATGAAAAAAGAGTCCATTTCCATTTACACCGATGAACAACACGACGACCCACTTCAAAAACAGTTCAAAACCCTCCAAATTGAATGGGATTCCATCAAGCAATCGTTTTCCCGATCAAATCGCAGGAACTCGGTCGCCACGAGTGACCATAGGCTATTTGAATTGTGTCATAACTCACCCAAAGAGCTCATGTCATTGTTACAAGTACCAAAGGAAAGTGTGGCTTCAGGGAATCATGATCGAGCTGTGGTTGAAGTGATTGAGCAACGAGAGGCGGATTTCGATAATGGTAGGCTTAAGGGAAGGCGGCTTTTCGAGGATTCGGATGATGAATACGATGGGTGTTTTGATGTGGATGAGAAAAGTGAAGTTAGTACGGAGTTTTCTTGCATGGGGTTTGAGAATTATGATGAAAGTGTTGATTGGTTTAGTGGTTGTTGTGGGTCTAGTGTGGGTTCGCCGGAGAGGGATGTGGCGGTGGTGGCGGTGAAGGGTGGCGGCCGCGGTGGTGGTGGTCGTTATTTGGTTGGAAGGTTGATGATTTGTGTGGTTGTAATGCTAGCCATTGCTATTGTTGCTTTTAAGTGTGGTTGTGAAGATCAACAAGTTGTAGTCCCCACATGAATGTATTTTTTATTTTGTTTGTTTGATACTTTTTTTTAATAGGGCTAATTTATATATACATTGTTTGAAATAACAATTGAATCCGAATAAGCATTATCCGAGTCTACATAGTTTTAGTAGTTTAGAACGTTCAATCTTGATTTTGATCTTGATCTTGATCATGATTGTGTCCTTTAGCCAATGGGTTGAGCACATTACAAGCGTTGAACCATGTAACCATGGCATCACTGAGATTATCAAAGGATCAATCGAGCCGAGTTTCCCTTTTACAAGCTTTGAGAGCTCAATGTCACATTTTTGTGGGGTGTACTCATTTGGGAGAGTGACATTTTGAAAATATGGCATATTGCTTCTTGCAAATGCATTGCTTGGTTTGATATGCCAAATGTATGGTAATCTTGTTTTCACCCCTAGCCGAAAGTGGTCACATGTCACCTCAAGTGTCACCATTACACCATAACTTGATCAACATATGGACCATGATAGCTTTAACGATAACGCAGTTCTACCATTTATCATGAAAACATCATTTGGGTTATGTTTGACCTCTAATAAGTTAAAGATGTAATATAAAAAAAGGTTTAACAAAATAAAAACATGTTATTTTGACCTCCATCTCACAAAAGAGAGAAATTGCTTCGTTTTGGGGTGGTCAAGATGGCATCAACATGCCAAAAGTTCCTAGCATTTCGTCGATCGACTATAAATCTATAATAACGAAGATAATGGAGATGGTATTTGGATGTTCGTTATTTAAATTTGTAAAAAGCGGAAGTTAAGTAGTTACTAAATTCTAATTATTTTTTTATAAACCCTTAAACAAAATAAAGAAGAAAAAATTAATTAATTAATTAACTTTAATATAATAATAATAACAACTATAATTTAAAAACTAACCTGAGAAATAATGAAGTTTACTAGATTTTGAATTTACACTCTTCACATTTACTTTTCCATATCGCCACGAAAAGATTTTTGCTGTTTGCATTGATTTGTCGCCTTCGGACACATTGGGTGCTCTAAATTTCTTTGTTGCGTGGTTTTTTTTTTATTGGCAAACTTCATTTTCTCTACACCTAAATTATTTACAAGGGTCGTTACTAATTGTAGGATCGGATTCTATCACATACAACAATAGCTCAACGATTTATAAACCTCGGGTGCGGAAACCCTCAGGTCTAGCAAAATGATATGTAAACGATGTAAAAACACACACGAAATCAATCAACATGCTTATCTTTGTCATTAATATCAAATTATAATGATTACAGACTTCAATAACACAAAATAAGCAATCTAGGGTTTTGAACAGAGAATTGGCGCTAAAACATTCAAAGCATAACTGACAAAAACTCTTAAACCTATTCCCAACCCACATATATGGTCTCATTCGCCCTATCGATGGTGCGAATGGACTCATTCGCCCAAACAACCATGCGAATGAGAAATATTCTCTCATTCGCCCATTCGACAACTCCTTCGCCCCTACGACTACAAAAACAAAGATTATGAACATTTAACTTTACATCTAAAAATCAAATACGCCGCAATCGACCCAGGGCCGGCTCAACGTTTATGGTAGCCCTAAGCGAAGCACGAAGTTGGGGCCCTTCTGAAATGATAATTTTTACGATTCAATTAAAGCTTCACAATTAAACCTTTTTTTCTCTCTATTCATAACTAGATTCACACGGTCGTTTTCGATTCGACATTGAATTGTTGCTAAAATTCTTTAAAAAAAATACTACAGAAACAAAGATATAATGTAATTAGCAATCAAGTTAATTAACAAAATGCAGATTATCAATCATAATGAATAGTAAATGAATTATCATAAATCAGCTTATGAAAAAAAAAAAAAAAAAACAAAGGAAATGAGTTCAGCAGCAAAAAATAAGGCAACAAACTATGAAATTCCTTGGATTCGAACTACACTCCATAGTGGAAAACAAGGAGTCAATGGGACCTTTACCGTTAAGCTACAACAATTGGTTGTTTAAGTAACAAGTTATATGTATTAACTAGGTTAGAGCCCCGTGTGGATACACGGTGTATCCACAAGTAAAATGAAAAAAAATTTATAAAGATTGTAGTATGCAAGTTGTTTTATTTATTGAAAGTTATGTAATACAATTCGTATGGATTTTGGTTGCATGCAAAAACTTATCAAAATGGTTTAATGTAACGCAATAATAGATATATGGATCAACAAATGTTTAATTTGACATTGTTTAACAACAAAGAATGAAACTAATAACAATAGGTATGTGTGTTTTAAACAATCGGGATAGTATCACCTAGAACCATATTCGTCTCATACCTTAATGCCCATCTCAGATGCTTCGTACTTCAAATTTGAAGTTGGGTTCATGTCGTTTTCCATCCCAACTTTGATAATTGACCTCAGTTAGACGAATGGTTTAACATTTGAAAATTGGAAGTGTAAAACTGCAATTGTAGCTATTTTGATGAGACACATTACACACTGACATTAGAATGAAATTAAACATGCTAAAAAAGGTCGAACTACATGATTCAAGTTGCCTAATTTGAGTCGAGTGGTAATCTCAAATTTGAGTCGAGTGGTAATCTCAAAACCTGTTCGTGCGAGCTGAGGTTCCAGCAACCTTTGACCATGATGTTGGCTTAAACTCTCAGTCAGCAACTTAAATGCTAAAGCTTCATTTGTTCTTCGTCGTTTTGCCTCAAGCTCCAACCTTCTTGAGCATGAGAAAATTGATGCAAATTTGATCAATGCCGTTTAGCAGCCGCCACATCTTCTTTTGGTTTTGGGAATAGTCTGGTAAACCTATACTATCTAAATGCAAGGCATAAGCCAAAAATTGGAAGCAACATATAACTTGAATAAACAAAGAGATTTTAAATCCAACTTCAATCAGATGAGTCGCCATAAACCTGTTCTTAGAATAATTCCTATCAAATGCATACGACGATACATCGCCTCCATACGAACTACAACAATAACTCGCTGTTCTAAGGTCCAAGTTTTGTGCCTGTCAATGGGGAGTAGCAAGAAATCCGACTTCTAACCTTCTTGTCGGGTTGGCGTTTAAAGCCTTCTTATGAAAGGTGTTTCTTCACCATCTTCCCAGTCTAGGTCTCGCAGTCTCTTTGCTTTGCTGACGTCGTTAACTGCATATAGTACGCACAACATATTACAATTAGATGATTTTGAATTTGAAAATGAAATAGTAACCAATACGTGTAAACAATAACCTAGGAGCTAAACCACATCAACTATAAGGCAAATTGATTAGACACAGGCTCACATGTGAAGTTTGCTCCAGTCATTTATACAGTTGGGATTAAAGCGGGCGAAATGGTCGGAATTAAACAAAGAAGATTGGTGGAAATTCTCTGTTTTTGATGATGGTTAATGTTGTTCTTGATGTATAGGTGGTAGAAAGAATTGTAATTGGTATAATAGTTAAGCATAATGTAGTGATGGCCCAGGTAGCCGCTGGCTAAATGTGCCTGGGCGATTGCGGGTGTATCGGTTTTTAGTTTTTGGTGAAATAAAAGTTCCGTTTAGCCGTTCAAAAAAAAATTTATACAGTTGGGAGTTATTGATAACCAAAAGGGTTAATAGCCTAATGAAAAAAGAATACACTAACATACAATTTATATAACCAACAATCTTCATATATAGATAAAACAACAAAAAATAAAATTGCTGATATATGCTTTCCATTGTTTCACCAAATCTAAACATCTCCCACAACAACAAAACACTATAAAAAATTCCAAAACCCATGGACGACTAATTGCAACCTTAAACCTAACTTGTTACAAAATGCTAGTTCAAAACACATTGTGCGATCTGCAATGTGAGCCCTTACAAATGCAAGTTGTAGTATGACATGTTACAAAATGCAAGCTGCAATATGAACAACAAAATACAACTTTCAATGTCAGATTTTAACTACAAAACATGCATGTGTCTCAAGTTAATTGGTTCTGTAATAAATAAAGCCCGTATATTTAAGTAAGTACATTACCAAAAAACAACATGCCAGGGGATGGTGAGCGGGTGTTTTTTTTTGGTGTGTATGTGTGTGTGTGGAGGGGGGGGGGGTGCTTTGGGAGTATGTAAAACATAAGATGCAAGTTGACCTATTACTAAGAAGATAGTTTAATAAGACAACATTTACGTAGGCCAACGATGTGGATGTAAGTAGAGATCTTTTTTTGTCACTAAATCTGTCTTTGGGTGAAAATAAATGATGTTTGTTACAAAGTGAAGACTAAAGAGAACAATTTAATGTGAAAAGTGAAATCGAGAGGCGAACAGATTTCTAGCAATTTTATTGTACATTACAGTTGTGCTGCATTGTTCGTAATTATATATGGGCGGGTTGTTTTGTACCTTGCAAGTCCCTAACAATCATCCTTCTATGACCTGTACTGAATTACATAGTATATATGTGACCATAAATCATATTCCAGGCTAATCATCATTGCATTGTATATATGCAAGTGTCCAACCGAACTCGAAATACATTTTCAGTAAAGTTCATATATAACTAAGATAGGTTTAAGCCAACAACATAAAAAGGTCCTGCAGATTTTTATTTTGAAGTGCATTATTGTTCTTTCAGGCAAGGGTAGCTGAAAACGTCATTTCATTATTATAGGACTCATTACAAAACTGATATCATGTGAGTTCTGTATATGTGATTTTTGTTTAATTTAGTATACAAATACATAAGTTGAAGTAGACAAATGGGTTACGAAACATGTGTTACCTGGTAGCAACAAAGCTGGTTAAGATTGGGTCTGCAATGCGCCTGCAATGCCTGAACACAGAGAACGCTAAATAACGATAGCAATTTCAAAGAGCTCAAAATGTAGCAATTTTAAACGCATAACCAAGTTCACTATTGTGTAGTAAATAGATTTCAACCCTTTTGAGTTCTATATTGTAGTTTTGCATTAACCGCATCAATATTATTTGAAGTTTCCGTCCACAATTATATATGGGTCGTATCATACACAATGACCCTCGTCAATTAACTTTCTGCGACCTGTATAAGAAACTGTAAATGTGTCCCATATAGCAGTTTATTTAGACTACTTATATTACATTATATGTGTGTGAATATATATATTGGTAGAACTAAACTCATAGTGTTTTGACTAAAGTACCAAAAAAAGTCTATTTTACCTTCTGCCAGGGATCGATTTTGGCAATCACAATATTGGATTGAGGTAATTGGATCAGAAGTGTCATTGGCTGTAACAACGGAAACCTCTTTACATGTTATTGTACAATGCCTATTACAAAATAGGACAAAAAGTTAATTTCACTATCATTCAGTATTATAAAAAGTTCTACCATTTTGACATGTAAAGATAAGGAATTCAAACCTGAAGAGTGGAATGAATTTGAGGTGGAAAAATCAAATGCTGGGTAAGCAATGAACAATGAAGACACGTCGACGCGTACGACCGTACTTCAAACCGCACTGAGCCAAAGCCTTTGGTAAGTGCTGACAACGTCTCCAAGACCACCTACGCATACATAATTGTTTAAATGCAGGTTATTAGATTAAATTAGCCATTATAGATGCACAACTACCTGTTTTAAACCAGGGAGCACATTAAGATGCACCCAATATGACAAGGAGCAGAGATAAAGGGCGTGTTTTTCTGTAAGTAGACTTATTTGTACCCCAAGAAAGTGCCATTTATCACCTATTTAGTTGTCTAAGAACATTATTAGCTATGTCAAAAACAATGATTGATTACAAATCAACTAGTCATTATAGTACTACACACAAAGGTGAATATCCAGAATCATTTTTGACACACTTCTCCTTTGCTGAAGTAAGTGATCAATAGTGACACTTTTATCAACAATTTTACCATCCTCCTTAACAAACAGATAAAGTGAAGAATGAGTTTAAAGAAGTAATTTATTAAATGTTAAAAAAAAAAAACAACTCCACATGTAAAGACAGTTGATCCTTACCTAAATTTCACCAAACATGGAGCCGAGAAACCTAATGACACCGTCACTACTGTCACAGGAGATAAATAAAGAAATAAAACCAAATTAGATCTTCAATATACAATCGTATCTACCAGAGAAATGGAGGGAGGTGTGCGTGTGAAATTGATGAAAAAATTAATAGAACATGTGGACTTATTTTCCATAATACAAACACCGAATATGAGTTTCTTCACGATACCATTATCCCTCGTTTTTTAACAAAATAAGATGGATTGAATCAAATAACTTACAGTTGCAACATATTTCAGAGCATCGGTCATGGCAATTTGAAGAAGGCTTGAAGGCGATTAAAATAAGGCATGATGACGACTCAAATATACAATATAGCAAATGCCAAAATAAATTAAAACCATAAACTTCGAAAAAAAATATAACGTATATGGATGTGGCATGTAGCCCCAACTTACAAAGAAAAAAGTTAAATAGTTAGTGACCCGAATGAATCTTATTGACCAAAATCATTAAAGTGAATGATTCACTAACAAAGTATTATACAAAATTTATAGTTCATAGAACTAATCTATTATTATTTTTTTCACAAAGTTTGTATATTAACCTTGGCACCTCTTGACCTTGCTCTAGACCATCATGAATGGGATGTTTCTTGTTCCTTAAAATCACAAAACAAAATAGAACTTTCAGACTCTACAAAATCTTTCAGTTTCTACATACAACAATGATTTAAAGTACAAATAAATTAGATAATACGGGATGCATCAGATAATACGAGATAGGTATGTGTCATTATATCAATACCATTTATGAGTTGCATTCCGAACGAAGACGTTATGTTTAAGACCAAAGAACAACTTGTTCACATAATTAGAAAGTAATTGACCAAGTCTAATAGCACAACCACAAAGCAACAATAAGAATTACTTTGCTAAACAACTTAAACATTATAATGTAAGTTACTGATGAAAACAACTATATAACTTAACAAAGCAGATAATCGAAATAATATTATAGTTTATGAGTTGCAAATTGTAACGCCCCACTTACGGTGTGCGCATATAATGTATATATGTGTGGCCCTCGGGGGGCAAAAGTAAAGTTGCACTAGTTTTAACGTTATTTTACTAATTTCGTGAAAATAACGTTAAAAACAACGGACGGTTAATCATGCATCATGTGGTGGCGTTGATAGCCAAAAGACAAAGGGGTACATGCACTTATCGGGTTTGTCCGATTGCTAAGGTGTTCTGTGCTTTATGTCCAAGGCTTGATACCAAACCACATCGAGCCGGGGGTCTCACTGGAAGCAGCCTCTCTATTCTTAGGGGTAAGGCTGTCTACATCTTACCCTCCTCAGACCCTACCTTAGCTTTGCTATAGGTGGGATTAACTGAGTATGATGATGATGATGATGATGATGATGATGATGATGATGATGATGATGATGATGAGTTGCAAATTGTAAAAGAGGAATTGAGCTGCAAATAGTAAATCTTTGCAAAGTTAGAATAGTACTTCTAATTAATTAGATACACAAGGCAACATATACATTTTCAGTTCAAATACCTATTGATATGAAGTTGAAAAAAATATACATAACTGAAAATTGTATTAAAAATGAATCATAATCATAATGAATTTATATGTTTAGTCAAACCTAACAGATATTTGACCAATAAACATCATTAGACAAAAGGGAGGTTAGTGATTGAATTTTAGGGCAAACAAACTTATTTTCTAATTTCGTCGGTATTCAGCAATGGTATCAAATGACAAAAAAAAATCACATTTGTAGTACAATACATTCAAATCAAGCAGTCAAAAATAAAAGAGACATTGCTTACACTAAAATTGTGCAAAAAAGGTCGATGTGCAGTTCTTTCTTTTACTGTTTGCACAAACATCGATCAACATAGCCATCTTCATCACCAATAGCGACTTAAAACAGACAATAATCAAAGAAAAGTGTAATAAAATATGAATTTGGGTCCACACACGTTCAGGGTTTGAGTGAAAGTGGAGATCGGTGGATCATTGCATTATTATTTGATTCTTCTCCTTGAAGCTCTTCATAGCTATAAAAACAAACAAAGAAACACAATTGTCATCGATTTCAGTCCATAACTAAAAAAGATACTTGATTTTATACTTACATTGACGATTAAACACATGAACAAATGAAATCAGGTTGTAGGAAAACAGAATAGATCAAATCATCCGATTGTTACCTACGTGATGTAACTTCTTCCTTGTAATCAGAAGGGGAGAGTTATAATAGAGAGAGAGAAAGAGAGAGACGTAGCAGAAGAGGCGATGAACAGAAAGATGGAGGAGAAGGTGAGAGATTATTCAGAGGGGGAAAATGAGGAAGAATGGTTAGCTCGTGGGATCAGAATTGAGACATAGCGGCGCTTTGGGGGAAACAAAAAAAGAATAATGGGATTTTATATGGGTCAGGTTAGGAGCTCCATATTCTAATGGAGCATAGGTGGACACTCTAGGAAGAGGTCATTCAACCCAAGTGACCTCAATTATTATATAGATAGATACCCACATTAGATTAATATCTAGTTTTTTTTAATCCAAATGGAGACCCTAAAATTTTAGGGGCCCAAAGCGGTTGCTTTACTTAGATGGCCCATGAGCCAACCCTGTATCGATCTAAAGCTACATACACATATGTATATGCGGTCTACCCTAATAAGACACTAGCATCGACCCATTACATCACCAAGTACATCACCTACTCTTTATTGTGTTCGTATTTTGTATTTTCACTTTAATTACCTTTTGCATGTATTTATATATACATGGGTTGCTAAACTAAAAGTACCCATTTTGTATTATTTTTACTCATGCCTCTCCTTTGAACTTTTCACATATTACAACTCTAACCTTTTATTTTCTTTTTTTTTTTTTTTTTTTGCGTAAACTATTTATGATGTAATCTTTGGAATTTATATAATGTTTATAAAAGATTATCAAGTTTTTTTATTTAACATATATAATCTTAATTTATATATTGCAAATTTGAATCTATTCAAAGGATATGTATGTCTAAATTTCAAAACCCCTTTAAGTTTATACTAAATTTCAATGCATGTCCTTAGCCTTTAAAATTGATCGGATTTGTACTTTATGTTTCAAATCTTACACAGTACGTCCTTTGACCCTAACCCAGTTAATTTTTATCGTTAAATAAGATTATGTGCAATTCATAAGAGGATATAATTGACTTTTTACCCTATTTAAAAAAACAAAAAAAAAAGTCTCTCTTTCTCATCCCCCATTCTCTATCTACCTCGCTTTACTTGCAAGGTTGCAACCACCAGCCTACACCAATCACCACCGCCGCCCCACCCCACTATCAACACCCTCAACTACTATCATTGCAACCACCACCCTCCATCATCTACAACCACATCCACCACCACTCCATCCATCATAAGCAACCACATTGACCCACATTCACCACTATCAGTATCACCTTCCACCACTATTGCATCCACCATAAGCAACCACATCGACCACCCATATATGAAGAAACTGAGAAACAATAGTTAGTAATGAGTCGTCCATAAGTTTTAACTTTTATGCTATCTCTGGAATGAATTAAATGGTAATTTAGGTAGTCGGTAACAACATGATTAAACCCAAAATTGCAAACGAAAAATGAAGAAACTGAGAAATAGATTATAGATCTAAGAAATTTGACTCTCGTCAATACCATAGCCGTAACCATCACCATCGGATTTCTAACAACCCCACGTCATAAATTTTTTATTCGGGTTTGGGTCACATAATAAAAAGCAATAACATAATAAAAGTACATTATCATTGGATAAAATACGCAATAAAAATCCAATGTCATACGAAATACATAAAAAAATGAATTTTATAGTTGTTCCTACGAGTTTTTATCTTTTGAAAATGATCCATTACATTCGCAATCACAAGTTTTGGAAAATAAGTCATTTTCAATAAAAAAAAATAGCAAATAAAAGAATCATTCATATAATCACCATCCATCCATATAATCACCATCCATCCGATTAAATCCATCTTCACATGCGTTATTAAAGAAACATCTCTAACTTGGCGTAACAATATGTAGAACTAGTTTTAACTTAAATAAATGATAGACCAACGGATATCCAATATGTTTAAACTAGCTATAACAACTAAAATTAATAGCTAAATTATATAGACTTTCAAGATTCAACAAACAAAAAAAGTAAAATCAAGCACTTTCACATTTCACATAAATACATCTAATTTCAAGTTTAAATATTGAAGAAAAAGAAACAATAAGATAACCTTGACTCATGTTAGATGGGATTTGAGGTCTACAAGGTTCAATCGCTTGGGTTCACTTGACCACTTCAATCGGTTTCAATCTTTCATCTCGTTCAGTTAGGTTGTTCCAGAAAGCGTCGACAACTGTCTTTTAAGTTTTGGGAAATAAGGAAATGGGTTTTTTAATCGCAATATTTTACCCCGTTAAGATTATATGTATTATTGTTTACGTAAAATAATATATGTGAATGAAAGTGAATCATGATATATGTTTAATTACATAGCTTGTGTAAAAACATAGAATTATGATGGAGCCAATTGTACAAGCAATTTTGTATAATTTTATGAAGGACAACGGTACAAAAAAATGTATTATGAAGGACCCATTGTATTATAATTGTGGATAGGTAGTTCATTGCCTTTTCAATAGCATAACATTACTTTTGTAATATAGATCCAGATGTTGGGTGAGATTATGAAGTATCTACTTTACATGCCTTTCCACATGATATCTTTCGAGATCT
>JAUTDX010002508.1:0-61222 GCA_030844895.1 Ambrosia x helenae | reverse complement strand
CTAATCAATTGTCGATGCTACATTACCGGATGTCAACCAATACCGGATGTGTTTTAGGAAGAAAAAAACAACATAACTCTATAACATAAGAGACATTTTGAATAGGCTTTGGATATTGGCACGACTCTTCTCTCCATATTGTACACCCTTGCTCCCTATATAGGTATATTGGGGGGGGGGGGGGGGGTCTATTGAGGGACAGTTTTGGTCAGACTATATACCTTTGGTATACCTATGTGCCCCGTTTTATATACGTGGCGTATAAATCTCTGACATGTTGTTGATTGATGAGCATTAATGACGCGTGAAAGTTTGTGCAACCCTTATACGTCGCATATAACGCTATACACAACATATAAAAGGGTATAAAGATAATTTGACGATCACCTTTTAAATATTCTGACTACCCACCTTTTCATCTCACTTAAAAGCTTTTCACATTTCACATTCACATTCACATCCACACTCACACGACTCTATATTACTTCTTTTAAATATAAAGAAAAAATATAGGTTTTCACTTATTTAGCTTTCACATCTCATTTTTTTTACTCTTTATCTCTAAAATATATAGTAGAGAGTAACAGTAACTCTTAATATTTAGGGACAACTATTCGTTGTTCTCTATTAATATGTACGTGGGGTAAATATAGAAAAAGAAAAAAAAATATGTGTTTGTGAGTAAAATAAAAATAGAAATGCAAAATGGGATCTGAGATGTTTTTTAAACAAAGCTTTTATGGCATGGTAAATTTATTTCCCCATAGATAATAAAATAACTATGTTTTTTTTCAAAAAATTGTTCTTCCAACATTAAGGTATACGGGCACCCTTCGGGATGGCATTCTAGTTCATAGGGCTAGGATAGCACACTGTCACAATCGATTTTGGATGGGATTCAAGATGAAACTCTAGTATAAGGAACCCAAACTTGATACCGTTGAGGTGTCGTTTGACGATGCTAGTTGATTTGGGTTCATTTGATAGAGTTAAAGGTGCCCCTTCACGTTATTCATTGATAGGGTTTAGTGCCCCTTCACCCTTCGGGATGGCATTCTAGTTCATAGGGCTAGGACAGCACACTGTCACAATTGATTTGTATGTCACATTTGTGTAAATTCATACGTGCATAAATTCTTTAGTTTTGTATAGTTGTTTTTACTAATTATTGATCCGATGGTTAAAAAAGATTTGTTTTTTTTTAATCTGTTAGAAAATTTCAACGAACCTTTTTTTCAATAACTTTCGGCATAGATGATGGCATTCATATATAAGTTACGTAGAAAATTAGTTATGGGTCCATGTTCTACTTGTGAGAGCTTTCAACGAACCAAATCATGCCTAAAATGAGCTAATATAAATTAGATACCGATGCTCGAATTCGTGTTGTTTCAATACCACCAAAACTCTAAAAACTTGAAAGAAAATGAAATAAATTTTGTCAACTTGTCCCACGTAGGTGGGAGGACAAATGTCGAAGCAATCTCTAGCAATATCATATGTGTGAGCAATCTCTAGCAATGCACATTGATTTGGTCTACTTAAGGGACCATTGTTGAACACGAATATCCAAACACAATTGTCAACAACTATATTTGTTCGTTTTTGTGAAGCTAAGGGTTTTATAACAAGGCTCGGTTGAAGTCCTCGTAGAAGACAACCTTTTATATTACTTTATGTACATAAAGTTCTATGTTATGCTTGTTTTTGTTCAGTTTTGTATACCCCATTGTACTATTATCTTTGAACATATAACGCGAATATCGTTTTTATCATTTTAATGTATACGTTTTTCATATGAGTTACACTAATAAATTGTTTAATTGTTACAAACTCGTTAAGTGTAAGTCACTTTCATAAATAAACATAAAACATGTCGAAGTGGAACACAATCCAACACGCCACAATTTTAAATGGATTCGACAAACACACGGCCTAAATAAGTATATGGGTTGAGTTAAGGTTAAAGAATTTAACTTGCCGGCATGAATATCTCATCAACCCGCAAAGGCTACAAGAAAAAACCAACAAGGGAGTTGATGCTGGTGATGAGAAGGCGCCATTGGTCGGGGTGATGCCGGGGAGGGGAGGATTTATTTGTATTTTATCTTTTAAGCTGAGAGGGTAATATGACAATTTTACACAAATTTTAACATAATATATAATAAAAGCTAGTGTTAAATCTAGACTAGTTATAAAGTTTGAGACATAATTAATCTCTCAAACTTATAGCTTTTAAACATATACATGGAATATTTGTGTAATTAACTCATAGTTCTATTTCTTAAACACATTTTATGATTTATGTACCTTTTGTTAAATTTTTTTACTGTGTCTTTTTAGCTCTATTTGAGTGTTACGTTATTTTTTTTTAACATTTGTAACATAACTTGATTGTTTATATGAAGTCGAGTTTTACTACTTTATAAGACTCAATTATATAATGTTGTTTAATGTTTAATGATCAGTCTCTTTGAAATATAGCCCAAATGTTTTTTCTTGCTATAATAATTTATTTTGACCCGATTATATTAACTCGCGTAGACTAATGAAGGCAACCGAAAAACCAAGAAAAGAAATTTGGAGTTATATTTTAATATTGAAAGATTTTCTTAATCAAACATTAAAGAGTTGAAATCACGAGTACGAGTATAATACTTAATATGGATTTATTGAATGTATAAAACAATGATAATATGTTCCCAAAGGTGTCCAGCGATGCTTGTGCATCAGCCTCAGCTCGTCATTAATTTATTTATTTTATGTCGTTAGTATTTATATAGTTTTTTGTAGACAATCTTCCAACATGTCATGGAAATAACATTATCTTATTAACTATTTTATTCATCTTTAGAAAATGTATATTTGATTGCCAAATTGTGATAATAAGTTATTAGTTTTTATGTGATCTACTTACATTTTTTTTTATTTTATAGTTTGACATGATAATATTCAGAATAACATTTGATCTGGATCGTATGTAGGAGGAACTGATCAATTATATGAAATCTTTCATAAGTTTAATATTAGTTAGTTCCGGAGATTTCATTAAACTAATTAACTATAGTATTAGGTGGTTAATTTAAGTGTGTAAAAATCTTCACGCTATTATTGAAAACCATAGTTAAAGACTGAAGATGTAGAAATTAAGTCGTTAAAAGAAAATTAGCTTCAAGCATGACTTTAATTCGAAAAGGTTCTGTCTCATTTTATATTACTGCATGTTTGAAAACAGCCAAAAGAAAAAAAAAAGTTAAGATATAATTTGTTCCATGACTTGTATCACTGCCTTACATGTTACATATTCTCATCGGTATTAAAATTACATCCAATTGCTATGGTGGTGAATAGTTTACTAGGAATTATGCATCAATGTGTTAGAGTAATTAATCTACATGATAACTGCTATAAGTTACTGGTGGGGAACTCACGGGTTGCCACGGAGACGAAATTTCCAACGCGATACTCGTTTTCGTTAGTTACTCATAAGTGTGTCAAATGTGTGCATCGTTGTGTTAGACATATATATTATAATTGCAAATGTATCAAATAAACCTTGAAAGTGTGCTATGTGTGTGAGGTATGCACTGATACGCTACGAAAATCAAGGGTTGATATATTACATTTGTTCATGTACGTACGAATATCATAAATATATTCAGGTTAAGATTATTCGATTTTGACCCCAGAAATTTGAGAGGTTCTTTTGTTCTCTAACTATAGCACACGAATATGTACACATGGACGTGTGTGCACAAACACATAGGCGTTACATTCTCACTAAGCAAAACAGCGTACATATGAATAATTTAGCCTAACTAAATATATATTTCAAAGTTATATATCTATAACATGCTTAATGTATTTACATTTAATAACAAAACCTGTTCTCTTTTTTTATTTACCTTTAGTTTGTCACTTATTATAATTGATTGTTTAGCTTTATTTGTAAGTTGAACAATCATACATTGCCAATCATTTTGTTTGTTGTCACCTTGAGTCAGACGTTTCTTGGTTCGATTTATTTTGATGAGAATTGGAAAAATGATTAACTTTATTACTAACATAAATGGCCCTTACTGTTTGGGTTGTTTACATAAACTTCCCTGTAGGTTTGGGGTTGTTACAAAAGATCCTAATTCTGAAATGGTGTAATAACCATTGTTAGAAGTTCTTTTTTTAAAAAAAAAAACCATTGTTAGAAGAAAGAGAACACTTTCAAATAAGGAGGTGTTTTGTCTATTTCTAAACCTTTGTACTAAAACATGGAGTAGGAAAGAGTGTTTTGTCTGTTTTTTTTTTCAGTCAGTAACTCCTCCCAGTCGCTCGATGTAATAGTTTGTTTCTCAAGTGACTCGCACCCTAGGTGGTGTGGCTAAGCCATACTGGGCTCAGCAATCGGACCACATCCCATAAATTTGCTTTATTAGTTCATATTTCTTTGTGTTTGCAAATGTAACCATATACAACGCTATTAAACTTATAATTTTGGAACTTACAACATGAGTTGGTTAAACGTTGAACGGACTATGAGAGCTTGTGCGTGTAACATACAGGATTGCAAGTATGAATCGAATAAACTTGTTACACCATTTATGCTTACGTTCAAGCCCACTACGACTCGAACTTAGTTATTCAAATAACCATATCCCTTAACCTTACATGAGTTACATTATTTATGTTTCTAAAGCATCGGTTTTAGTGGGTCTAATTTTTCAAAATTTGGGAGCCCACGGGTCAAACCATAACCTCCTTAGTTTTTTAGCCAAGAAACAACTTACTTTATTTACACGCACCCTTCCAACAAGTGAAACAATAACCCCTTATGGTTGACTTTTGATTGTTAAAAGGAGTTAGCCTTAATTTTCACGTTTAACCAAAAGTATACAACCGATGAGCAAAACAATACCTAAGTTATTTGTTAGAAGTTTTAGTGTAATCAGGTTGACTTGTTGACCAAAGTAAATTGCAAGACACATCAAACAAGTTAGGAGGTGTGAGAGTGGACGCTTATTTGAGTTTATTACAATTATTAATAATCGGGAGTCCCTAAGCAATTGGGGTTCCAAAGGGGCAAAGGTCCAAGGGGCAGCAGCCGTTGGTGCGTTTGAGCGGCTGATCCCATGGTTGGGGTTGAAAATTTAATTCGGACATAATTCAGTTATATTTAATCAGAAAATTTAAATTTATAAAAATTGCATGCACAATTCGGTTAGAATTTTGGCTCTATTTATGCAGTTTGAAAATTAAATAATACATTTTCCATTACGTAGTTAGCAACCCTCTAACCCTAAATACGAATTGCATCTTTTTGGTCATTCTCACTGGTTCAAAAATCATTCCCAGATTTCATACACGCCCATGCATATTTCAGATTATCCAAGTGTTCATTGATTCAAAATCCCCTACATCATACCACAATGTAAAATAAAAAAAAAAAATCTAATATTTTTCAGGATAAAATGACCACTTTAGCAATTAGCAAACTTAGCGACACTGATATCTGGTTATAAAATCTTTAGGTTATTCAACTGTTCTAACTCTATCATCTTTCACAATCAAATCTTAGTCATTATCAAGAACGTAGGTTTGCCTTCTTGAATATGATATGCAAATACGTACATATGTTAACTAGTTACTAGTAGGTGCAGTGGCTGATCCATCCCATCGTTGTGAGTTAGCAGGACCCACTTGGTTTGGAAAACACGAAAAAAAAAATAGTGAGAATCTTGTATGATTTGATAAAAAAAAACCAAAAGAAAACCCCTATAATTTAAAAAATCATGGATTCCTGGATCTGCTACTATTATCCCTAGATATTCGAAGTTTCAAATTAATATAGACATAATCACCCATTCTTTCAAATTCTCAAATACATTATGAGATCACAATTATAGCATTAAGTGTTTATAGAGTTTAAATGGCATAAAAAACATTTGACCTAGCCCTTTATACATGTATTTAAAATGACCAAATCTAAACATCCTTTGACTCATTAGGGGAAATCAAGGAGACATCTAGTAGACTAGTAACCCATTTATTTTCAAAAAAAAAAAAAAAAATCTAGTAACCCATTTGAACCCGTGCATGATATTATCTATTATTATTATCTATTAATAAATAAACGTAATGAATAGTCTTGTTTGTAACATTGTAACCCATACACTTTATTATTAATCAAAATATACCATCTATTAATAAATAAATGTAATGAATAGTGTTGTTGTCGGTGCCTAACAATGTAACGCATGCCCTTTTTATTAATAAAAAGTAAATAAGAAAACACATTTTCACTAATATGTGGGTTTTTTGTTTGTCCCTTCTATGTGAATAATTTAATTTGGGAGTGTTATAGAAATAGATGAGTACTTGAGTAGAAAAGAAAGGGAAGTGGTGTTATAACAATATCAGGCAGCCTTAGAAGTGTGTACGAATAATAGTGTACAAACATGGGTTGGTGTGGTGGTGGATACTATGTGACTATGTCCAAAGGCATACGGATATTATATATTGTTATGCAACTAAACTTACCATCATATCTTTTGATACACATTGAAATTGTACCTTGATCCATGTCAATTTACACTGATAAATAATATTCCATGTTTACTTGGCTTATTATTATACATACCAATACCATACAAGCTTTTATGTACGACGCATTTTGTTCAAACACCTTGTGTGTAGTCCATGTTTACTTGGCGTATTTTATGTACAAACTTTTTTGTACGGCCCATTTTCTTTAAATGTCTTGTTACATGACACGAAGTCAGCCAAAGTTAAGGCAATTAAAGAAAGGTATAGGGGCAATGAAACCCTTCTAATGGGTTCATCCACCTGTTGCACTTCACCTTTGTGCTCAGGAATGGGTGGATAGATCAAAACTAACAACAGGATCCGATCCGCCAATCTGTTATACTAACATTATGGTGCCTGGTGCCACAGGTCTGAGTTGCTGCATCCTGATGTTTAAAAAAAACAGATTATAATACACAACTATAAACACATGATATCATCCTTGTTAGACCATCTATAACCGCATCTACGATGATCATAAACTAATTTGAATAAGAACATGCTTTCCATATTCAGATTACACAAATAGCAAATGTCTCCTAGATATTTTTATAAATCAACCAACATGCCACATGGTATCAAGATGAATACGAATACGCGACCTGATCCAAATTACACAGCTATTGCGACTTAACTGGGCTATTATTCGGTTTGAGTATTCAATAATTAGCCTATAAGGGTTTCCAAATTATCAATCCAAATCACCCGAAAACACTACCCTAGCCAATATCTCCCACCAAAGCTCCAGACCAACTAACCCATGCATACCAACAGAAGGCATAAACAATAATAACATAAAGTACATCATGGCAGTTCAACAAAGCTCTCATGTTTACCAAAGATTAATCTTTCAATCGTAATAATCATAATCATCCTCTTCAGATATGACACTGCCACCAGAGAATTCATAGTCTTCTTCATAAAATCCATCTTCCGAATAGTCATCTGCATCAGAATACCCAGATGAATACATATCATCAATGTCATCAAAAGCATGAGCTCGAACAACAAAACCGCAGTTCTTTGTTGAGTCATTAGGATGCTTAAAATCTTTGACCCGTTCCACGCATAATTTTCCTAAATTCCCAGCACCAAGGTTAAGGTTAAAACACCTGCGAACATCAAGGAATTCTAGGTGCGGGCAGCCATGTAAAATGGCTTGGAGACCTTCGTTGGTCATTTTGTTTCCAAATAACTGCAAATGGCGTAACTCGGGCATGCTATTGGCAATTGCAAGAGCATCTCCGTCAAATTCAATATGCGGTCGGATGAACTCTTTGTTTAACTTGAAGGATTTGAGATGAGGGCAACTTTGTCCAATTACTTCAATGTCTTCTACATTGATAGATGTGTAGTAAAGGTGTAGTTCTTCCAGTTGTGGTAGCTTTTTAACCGCGTTACTCAACCCACTGCTTGTGATGCTGTCGCAGTTTGACAAGCACAGACGTTTCAACTTATTTGAGCTGTGCACAAGAGTTCACCATTTTAACTTTTGAGCCAAACAAAAACAACAAAATTTCTTTCAATTATGTAAAACTATAATGTACAAGTTAAAACTCATCTGATAATCATAAAAAAACACACATCAAGAACAGTATTAAGTTACGGATGATTGGTTGATCGATAAGAAGTTAAAGAGTTGATATTCAAACCACATCATCAACAGTATTAAGTTATGAATTAACATTGGTTGATCAATAAGAAGTCCTGAGTTATTATTTAATCAGCAAACTGATTTTAAAAGCACCTTTAAGCAATCTTAAGTCTTAAACTCAAATGTAAGTTCTATTGTCATCTCTCTTTTCTAGTGTTAGGATCAAATACAAACAACTCTTAACGTGCAAATGGTACAAATAACTATACTAATTATGCTTGAAATAGAGTAATCGTTGCTATGCCGCAGTTCTAAATAGCTAATAATAATTACTCTAGTTCATTTTGTTGCAGTGTAATAACATATAACAACAAAACGAACTAGAGTAAATATTATATTATTACGCTACTTCATAAGAGTAGCGTAATAATAATCACACTAGTTATCCGTATCATTACCACAAAGTATTTACCAAGTAATTCCTCATCTCAATTGTGAGATCAATCACATTCCACTTCATATGTTCCAAATTCTAAACCTAATCTAACAAATCAACAGTCTCTACAACAAACTTCATAACCTATAATTTAAATCTAAAAAAAAAACAAGATGACAAAATCAACTATAATAAACAGTAATTAAATCAAACAAAATATCGATGAAAGGATAAGAAACATACAATTGAGAAATGTGATGAAGGAGATCATCCGTACAAAACCACTCGAGCTTTAAATCAACCAATTCACCACAGCTCCGATCGATAGCGTGCTTAGTAAGTTGCTCGAGATCGAAATCTAAATCGGTATCCCAAGCCACAACGGATTCGAGCATATTAATGGACTTCCACATGGCCGGATCCTTGCAGATTGTCCGCCACGTTGTGCATACTTTCTGTACGCTGTTGAGGATTTCTACGGGATCTAATCGTTGGAGTATTATTGTCATCAGCTCGTGAGGCATTTGTAGCCAGTTTGGAGGTTGGTCCGCCGTCGTAGACGGCGGTGGTGGTGGTTCTGTGGCGGAGGTTGAGGCCATAGATGAAATGTGGTTTGGGTTTACCGGTTTTTGACAATAGGCAACGTGTGGGTACAAAAGTCCTCTTTTTGTTTCGGGTGTAAAAAGACATAAAAGTAGTTAATATTAAAATCTAGGAAAAATAGAAATAAATAATCCTAACTATTGACTATTTGCCAATAACAGTCCCAATTACGAAAATCACCAATATTGGTTCCAACTTTTGACATATTGGAAACCAATGGACCCAAACTAACGGAGGCTAACTCCGTTAGTGTGATGCTGACGTGGCATGCTTAGGTGGCAAGATAATCCTACGTGGCATGCCACGTGGCAAGATAATCCTACGTGGCATCCTATGTGGCATGCCATGTGGCAAAAGATCATACGTGGCATGCCACGTCAGCATCACACTAACGGAGGCTAACTCCGTTAGTTTGGGTCCGTTGGTTTCCAATATTGGTGATTTTCGTAGTTGGGACTGTTATTGGCCAATAGTTAATAGTTGGGATTATTTATTTCCATTTTTCTTAAAATCTATATGCTATATTAATATTATATATTTTTTTTCCGTCAATGGGCATAGGCATAAACCATTACGGATAAAACACACATTGAGTCACAAAATATAACACAATCTTATTATACATAGTGTAACAAAAATGAGAAAGGTTAAAAGGATAAAAAACACAAACAGATCACGAAATATGACATAGTGAGTCACAAAATATAACACAATGTTATAGAAAAAAGACACAATGAGTCCAAAAATGACACGATGGTGAAAATAAGAAAAAAACATAGTGCTACATAAAAGACATAATGATATAACGTAAATTCTAAAAATTAGAAGCTAAAGATCCAAAAAAGCGAAAACCTAAAAACTAAGATCGTAGGGTTTGATGAGACTGTTCCAATGCCGTTTGAATATGTTTAATCGAAATCTGTTTGATACCCTTCCTACGACTTCCTATTTTTCTTTCACTGTGTATTTGATCCTAACCCCAGTCATTAAACCCAATTATTTCCAATAAATATGTATCAAAGCCATTTGAAAAATAAAAATCTACATGTTGTGTAACTATCCCTAATCTGATATTGGACTAGAATTATCAATACCCGTCTAATTTCCATTCCTACATACATTTTAAGTTTGTTTTCGTGTTTTAATGGAATTGTGTCTCAAAGGAGCACGATGATCCAAACCATTGGGAATCTTTAGAGGGGCACAAAGGGGGTGTCATCAAGGAGGAATCCATTGGGTTCAGATGTTGAGGTAGACTTCCAAAATGCATAGGTGATGAAATGGGTGGTTTGTGTAACACGTTGAATTAGGAGCTAACATTGTAGAAAAACAAGTTTTGGGTTGACTAACATGACTCGTTTACAAAAAAAACGGGTGGTTAAGATTGATCAGTTTTAAAAACAGGTCATGTTCGGATTGGCCCATATAAAAAAAGAGTTCACCCGTTACTCCGTTAGCTTGTATAAGTATTTAAAAAAAAACTTTATAGTTATACTTATAGTACTACTTTTGTTTTTTCCATTAGCCCCTTTTTCTGAAGATACCCCTTTTTCTGAAGATACATGTTAGCGAACCAGCTTACAACCCAACAACCAGCCTACACGTGTTAGACTCATTTTTAAAAAATGGCTTAAACATGTCATGTTCAGGTTTGCCAAAATTTATGTGTATGCAAGTTAAGATTGAAATCTTTAACACGATAACAATATGGGTCGACACGATTGACACCTCTAGTCTTATGATGAGCAAATATGTAGATTTATAAGTATGGTTAGAGTGAGTGTATGCTAGCCGTTAAAAAAGAAACAAATTGCAACCAAGGTAAATCATATCTGAGGTGACCATGATAGATAGGTAGCAGAAAGCCCACAGGGTTGGGTCAGTTTAACTAGACGTACAAAAGTTTGATTTGGGCTGGTCAAATAGATTTATGACCCTGCCCAGCGCAAAACAAAAACCGGGTTGAACATGACCTTGGCCTGCCGGTTGGTACTACCTCAAGATTTGAAGAAAAATACTAGTATTTTTAAACCGGGTTGAACCTGACCATGGGCCCGAACTTAAAAAGCCCGAGTTAACATAAATGAACATGTAAACGACCTTAAAGAGTGTGTAGGAAAGAGAATTAATAAAATAAATGTTTGTGAGTAAGATAGAGAGTTGGATGTGTTTTTTAGTTAAATTACATGAAGAAGGAGGCTCCAATGTGAATGCTTTAAGGTATGCATAGAATTACGCCTTATCGAATTTGTAGCACATGTTTGGTCCCTTGTAAAATGTAAAAATACTCAATTATTTTTCAATGACCAGCACAAGAAGTTCAAATCATAACAGTTTATATAAGCCAAAGTCAAAAATAAGTTCATTCCATAATTATATTCTATACATAATTTCAATAAAAAAGAGCCAGATGGAGTTTAAAAGATCAAAGTAGAAAAAACTATTTTTCCTAGTAAAGATCTTGCACCTTAGCAGCAGCAATGGAGTTTAAAATCCATGAGTTGCTTACAGCTACTGCACCACATGAATTTGCAAGAGCTTCTGCATTTGCCTTTCTTTGACTCAGAATCTGGTTTTGCTCATTTGGTTTTAACTTATCAGGAAGCTCAACACTGTAAATTAAGAACTGTTGTTCATTGTTCATTGGTACCGGCTTCCGATGCAGAACTGCGCCTCCAGCAGCAATGATAAGATCATGTAGATATCCTTTGTAAGAAGCTACAAAATCTCCAGTAAAATAGAACTTAAAACCATTAAATAGTTTTGGTTCCTGCAAAAGATTTCAGGTGAACAAGCCAACATTAGATTAATACATATTAAAACTAAAGAACTATTATTTATCAAAAACAAAATATTTAAAGAAAAATAGGTGTGAAAGAACCTTATTCAGCAACCTAGACCGGCCATGTTTAGGACCACCCTTGAATCCATGAATATCCATATTAATCTCGTAAAGTTGTTCATCAACTGGTTTCTTGACCTCTAAGCAAGCCTTAATCCCTTTTAACATGTGAAAAGAACTCGAATTATATCTTTGCAATGAACAATTATATTAGTAGCCAATACGTTGATTTTTATGCATAAATTATGCTTACATTCAATATTAAGAATCCACTTTCCCTCTATAATACCCATCAAATATTTAAGGGTTCTTCTGCATGCACCGTTCTCATCGACTGACGCAATGACATGTGTAACCCTGGGATCCCATTTCTTCAATACTGCAACTCCAGATAACTTCTCAAACTTTTCAACGGTTTCCTGTAATACAGTTAAGAAATGGATAAGATAAAATAATATTCAAATGAATTTCAATATGCAAATAGCTGAAACGATATTACAGTATTATCTTACCTTTTCAGTACTTGTGAGAGCTGAGCAACAAAGAAGCATTTTTGTGAACAATCCAGATGACTCCCAACGAGAAGTTGTGCTGACTGTATCATTAACATTAATTTGAGATTGTTTAATGACAGCTTGTCTTTTCGGAACATGTTTCCTTTTATCTTTTAGTTGAGAACCACATGCTTCATTTGGCAGCTTTTGAGACGCATGAAGTGGGCATAGCATGACAAAATTGTCCTGTGACAAAGAAATATAATTTGACCAGTTGAGCAATCGACAATGTTTGATGTAAATTGTAATGTGATACAATATAGTGATACTTACATCATCCCATCGGCATTGGGGTGTTAACTTTGCACATGTGAAATGGAAGCTTTTACGACATGTTTTTTCATAACACCCGAGAGCTGCACCCTTTAATCCACAGCAGGAGCACTTGATTCTTTTGCTTCTTGTCAACTCAGCTTCCAGATTGACAGCAATATCGCCTTCAAAGTATACATTAGGAGCCCTGAATAGTGAATACACTTTCAATGTCAGTCTACCAACAAATGGGAAAGGAAAACAATATTTCCACATAATTACCACTCTGTGCAGTTCCTATGTGCATGTATGGCATGTGGTACACCTTCATTATCCAAAGTTATAGGCTTTCCTTTAAGGTAGGGCGTCATGCATCCGGTAATCTGCAGTAAATATACGCCTGATAAGAAAGTCAACAAGTAATTGGTTCTAGAAGGATGTAGATTTCGAAACATACATTTGATTCTTCTGCGGACTGGCAGAAAGCACATCGCATATAAGACAGGGTATTACATTTATTTAAGAATGTTGCATTCGATTTCCCTGTAGGATTGGACTCGTTCATAGAACTACGGTTAACTTCTCCCATTGGTTGGCTGACAGTTGTATCAACATTTTTAGAAGGTGTTCGCTCATTTGTAGAAAACGTCACCTTTTTAGAAGTTTTTACGCCCTTAGAAACATGACCATTTTCAGTGTGTTTACTTGAAGCACAAGCGTCTATCTCAACATTAAGAGAAGGTTCAGTAGGAAGCTGGGAGATGAAATCCTTGTTAAGTTCAGCAATGTTATTATTACTATTTCTTGAATCTTGGTTCTTCAACCTTTTAGTCCTTTTTGTATGTTGCTGATTGGTGATCTCTTTTTTCTTCTTGCCAGTGCTACTAGCGACTTGAGTGTTGTCACTGCATTTTTTAAGGTTCAAAGAATTTGACAGACCAGCTGTACTTCCATCTCCATGATTAGAAGCTTCTTCAACAGCTGCTGTTGCAACTTTATTGCCACTTTGGTTCTTTTTCTTACATTTCACAGGCTCACTACTGTTTCTGTCATTATCTTGATCTGCCGTCGGCGCACAAATTCCAACAACTATATCTCTGTCTCTCTTAACTCTCTTCTTTTGAATGCTTTCTCTGGTCTTCTTAGCTCTCTTCTTAACCCCTTTGACTTTAGCTTCATGACCAACCTCATTTTTTTGAAGTGGAGATAAAGTGGGTAAAACCACTTCTATGGTATCGATTTTCTTCTTACCTTTCACGTGATTGTCTCCATTCTCTTGGATTCTGTCGCACCCATTATATTCTTTGGCCTGCATCTTCAATGGACTTGCGCAGAGCTCAGGAGAGCAAGGTCTTTGTGTCCATTCAAACATTTCGCTGTCAAACATGTTACCATCCTGAAACAATGAGCAACGTCAAAAGCACGTTAAGAACTGTCAATAATTAGTTATTTATTTCAATAACTTGTGCGGTTCAGCTAAGGTTGCATACAGGCTAATGAAGTCACTATATAAACAGACTAGGGTCACATAAGTTAAATTAACTTGATACTAAAACAATTATCATATACCAAGACGCAAAATTACACCAAACCAACAAAACTACCTTTGACGCAGTGTGAGAAGGATGGTCATCAAGAGAATCTTTAATATCACTGAAGCACGGAGCATCTGGTGGTGACACATTTACAGGTTCAAAAGGTGTAAGTGTAGGTTGCGTTTCATCTTCATTATCCACTTCATTTCTCAACCAAAAGAAAGGAGTAAATAATGTGTCTCCATTCTCATGTAAATGAGCCGCGTCTTCTGCCCCAGACACATTACTTTGAGTTTTATCATTAACAACCGCAACCTTCCCACTTTCAAGATTTGCAGGTCTTGTTGGTGTCTCTTGTGGGGGATGTTGCGGCACCTGAATCCTTTTCTTTGTTGGAAAAGATGGTCTCTCGATATCCGAATCACATCGTTTAAGCCCCTTTGATGATCCTTTCACTGTCTTCGTTTTCTTTTTCCTCTGCTTCTGTGTGTTAGGTGTGCTTCTGCAAGCTTTGCTAGTTGTCTTGCTTTTACAATTGATTTCATCGTTCGTTTGCTTCTCATTACCTAAATAATCAAAATAAAATTAAAAAAAAAAAACAATTTGATCAATTCCACTTTTAGAGTCTAAATTTTAGGCAACCAAACCAAATACCTTGCGTTTGAGGTTCTGTCTGAGTGACTAAAATGTTGACACCCGAAGAAACCTCCATGTTTTTGTAAATGCTCACCAAACTATCCATGTGAGGAGCAGGACGAACCTCTAAAACATAATAGATTGAGTTCGAAAACAATTAGGTATTTAATAACATAAAGATTCATAAGAAACATGATGTAATGAAATAGATATCGCTATCGAAACCTTGATTAGGTTATAAAGACCACGCTCAGTAGCCGTTCGATTAAAGATTCACTCAAAACTCCTAACTAGCTAACTAGATGATAACTAAAAGTATAAAACCCCTATGTTTAAACCACTAATCCATAACTCGAATTGGCTCAAGGACCGGAATTAGTGAATATCAGACCTAATTTCATCACATGTGTAATTAAATTACTGTATAGTTAAACGCCTGTCAAATTCAGACCTAATATTATCACATATCTAATAAATTGGTATAAAAAACAAAATCGAATCGATATATACCTCTTCGCGTATAAGGAACTTTGCATACAGGACATGTTGAGTCAGACTTCATAGACTTATCAATACAAACACTGAAAACAATCGTAACAAACAAAATATCAATCTATGAAGAAAACGAATAACAAGTATCTCAATAACAACAAAGGAAGAGAGCTTACTTGCAAAATATATGATTGCACGTAAGCGAAACCGAACATTTCAGAAGACTTAAGCTGCAAATAAATAAATAAATAAATGAAAAATAGGGTTATAATAAGTTATAAGAGTTAAGAATAATGAAATGCAAAGTGAAAGTAATATATTACCAGATGGGGCATTTGAGTTCTTCGGCCATACGACGGAGGTGTGCAGTGGTCTCCATTGTTAGGGATTGTGAAGAAACTTGGTGTGAAGTTTTTTTAAGTGAAATTGGAAGAATGTTTTATAAGAGTGTGAAAATTTGAAAATTTTAACATATGGCGGGACTATTTTCAACGGAGGTTTCAAGCGGCAAATCAGCACAAAAATTTTAAGGTAACTTGTAAGGAAAGCTTTGTGATTTTCTTTAAAAAGTGATACGAAAATTTGTTATTATTATTATTATTATTATTATTTTTTAAATGTTTAGTTAAGTGGAAATCCTTGTATAACCCTAACCTGACGGTCCTAACTCCTAAGTTCGAATCCCTACCCACACAGTACACACCGGTGTCGTCCTTGCCTAAGCTCAAACCGTCACGGAGAATTTTTTTATGGTGTGCATGGATCGAACCTGTGACATACCCCTAGGATGGAAACCCCTAAGGAAAAACCCACCCTACCTCAAACTAGCTAGGCTAAAGATCATTGGCAAAATATATGTTATTAGTAGGATTGTTTTTTATAACATGTTAATAAATTGTAATTAATGTATTTGAAAAAGAGTTCAACCTTCATCGTTTCTAAATTTTAGGACCCGTGCATTACGATAGGACCGTAAAACCAACCCAAAAATATATGTGAAAATATTGAACCACGCACACACGTTGCAAAGTTTAACTCGCAAAATTTACACTGACACGTAAAATTTTATCGTAGAAAAAAATAATAAGTCGAAATAATAGAAAAGGCCCACGTAAAAGACTTGCGTCGATACGACGATAAAGATAAATAATTTTAGCACGTCTAAATAAGCAAGCCACACGGTTAAGTGAACTCGTAAATGTAAAAGTTAGATTCAATTATAAGATCATATGTACTCGAGCGTGATCCACGGCGTTATCTGCAATTTCGCGCCCCACACACCGTTACGGTGGGGCGCTATGTGTTCAAACCATGCCCAAGCGTTATGTTTATAACGCCGGATAACAAAATCATCACCCAATAATATGTTGACAACTCAAATCTAATCAAACGTGGTGCAGGTGGTGGTTTCGTGGTGGTGCCGATGGTGGGTGACGGTGATGGGTATGGTGGTGATGACGGGTTGATCTGTGGTGGTGATGGTCTACGGTGGTGGTGGTGGTGGTGGTGGGATGATCTGTGGTGGTGGGTGTAATGAAGAAGAAGAAGAAAGGCAGCAGCCAGCAGGTGAATGTTGGTGTAATGAAGAAGAAGAAGATGGGTAGATATTCAGTTTTTTTTTAATTAACACCCCATGTTGACCACGTGTACCAATCATAGAGGGGGGCCTTAAGTTTTTCCCTTTCCACTACACATGGTCTAAAGGAAACAAAACAAATGAAAACAATTAATAGTTGGGCTCACGTAACTGACAGTCTAGACTCTTGACACCCTTGATTGAATATACCAACGGATTGGGCAGAGATAAAGCTTGATATCAAAGTTTCATCTTTCCTCAAACGCAGGGTTCAAACTTCGTCAAGATTTACCAACCCGAGTTGCGTTTGCATCTTTTGCATAGGTAAGTAGTGACCCGACATTCTAATCGATGCATAGCGGAAAGTGGCATTGGTGAATAAGTACACTGATATGCTTGTAAATGAGCATAAGAGTCCACCTTGTTGGTATCAATCGAGCAAACAGATGGTTATCCAAGCATTTTTGCTGACTAAATATGAAGAGCCACTCTCATCACTTCCACCCTTTTCCATAAAATAAATTCTAACAGGTGAAACGACTAATTATAACCCTAGTCCATTTCAAACATACGTTGTTTTGACCCTGACCCATTACGTTCAGAGCCCTTTTGACCTAAACCCGACCCTACAATCTTTCCAAGCTTATCCACGCATATACGACATTAAATTTGATTAGTGCTGATAACATAAAGACGCATAATTAGTTCTATACAGATTAATTGTACATCCAGCCATCCAGGCTTACATTCTTAATTTCAAGGGCACATGCCCAAAACCCAATGGCCCAAAAATACTCAAGAGACATCAATCATGATTCATCTTCATGAATCATGACCATGCCCACAATAATCCACAGTTCCATGTTACATACGCTTTCACAATAACATCACAGCAAAATCATGGTACGTATGAACCCAAAACACAAAAATCCCCCACACATCAATTGTTGACTTTCTTCTCATCTAAAGTTACAGCATCGAGCCTGTCCTCTTGCTAAATTATCCCACAAACAGACCATTTGTCTTGGTGATTGATAATGCGCTGTGTAATAATTGTCTATACACCCGTATTGACAGAACTTACCATGGTGGGAGTATTGGACCGGGTTGGTTCTGTTGAACTGCTCAACCCACATTCCCATGCTCACGTCTTCCATTTTAAATATCTGCCAAAAGGGTCACAAAATAGAGATGTCATACAGGTTGAAAGTTGAAAGCCATCCGATGTGTAGTCAAATAAATAAAACATCTTAAGTAGTTCTTTTAAAAAATGTTTGATTGTATTAGAATCAGATTCATGCTAAATCATTTTTAAATTTCTAAAAATTGTATACAAAGAAGTGTGTCGGCAACCCACAACCAGCCCATTTTTGTCACTACACCTAACTGAAATTTAGAGGGGCATATAACGGACCCTGAGTTTTCTTTTAGCGTGTTGGGATACAATGAATTTGGCTATATCACTGGAAATAATATATCCTGGTCCATTTGCATAAGGCGGATATACTGCTTCTGGCCATTCCTGCAACATAAAAATGTAAAAAAACCATTTCAAATTAGACAAGCTATAATTATTTATACCATTGCGCTTGATATTTATCACATGCTAACCATTTTTATTTATTTTTTTGCAAAATTTGCAAAATGAACAACCTTTTGATAAGTTGCGGAAGTGTAACAGAAAAAGAAATTGATTCAAATTTCCCACATATTTTTTCTGATTTTTAATGTTTGCAAGAACGATAAGTTGCTTTGTAACAATGGTACATATAGCTAATCGTCTTTTACCCCAAAAAAAAGCGAAATTATGATTAATGTTATCGGACCTCAAAACTGACAGCCCATTTGCCATGTCTGAGAGGCCTGTGATAGAGATTAAGATTTCCCATATAAAGGGATCGTTGATTAGGGACACTGCTAAGTTCTTTCAAGATCGTATTCACCCGTGTAAAAGTGTCGTCATCACATTTCATCACATATGAAGCACTCACATTTTGAACCTGCAATTGCAAGTGGCAGGACTGTTAATAAAATGACTGCAAAGGCTGATTTAATAAGAAAAAGTTTGAATTATAGTTACCGCATATTCGCAGATGGCTATGGTTTTAAGCACCACGAGCTCATAATGATCCATAAACGTTAATACAACAACATCACCAAAGTAAGCAGCCTCCTTTTTTAAAACTGCATTTTGCTCTTTCCGTGGACTCTGCATTGTAACATAACATTATGACAGCCAAAAAAATAAAATCAGAGATTATTAAAAAAAACACTTTTGATTTCTAACCAGTGCAACAAAAAACCGAACAACAACATCTGAGGACTTGATTGCTGAAGACTGCATCCATGTTTTCCTAATGGCCATACGCTCAGCAAAGTGATTTGTAGCAGATAAAATCCCAATAAAAACTTGTATACGATGACGTGGCAAAGGTTTTAGCTTTCCATTTATCAGACATTTCGATTACCCTTTGAGGTGAGAAGCTCGGGTGAGAAGTAGGAAGTGATGTAGCAAAAACAGAATGCACATCTACATCCCCTTTAATTGCTAATCCTGTTGCATCCTCAAGTGTATACCCCTGTAGCAAAGATATATTTCACATGAATTGACGGTTGTAGAGAATGTAATTGGTTAAATAAGCACACTAAAGCAATATTATGAAATTCGATTAACATACTGTACGATACGGAAAGGAGGTGACATGGCGGCCTCCGGCATTTATATGGAATCCATCAACTCCAGCACGTATGGTGAGCACAAACAATTTACCTTCCACAAAAGGAAATGGCCACGTCACTTCTGGTTTCTGTGCCCGTCCTATAAACCGTTTGAACCATGATGATGTTCGTGATTCTTTTGAATCCACCAAATCGTTACGCATCCATTTTTCACATCTTGGAAATCCATCAACTGCCAAATATAGTACATTAAATACCAAGATAAGGAAAATGACATGATCCTAATTAAAAATGAGCCTTAGCAATAGCATATGTTTGATTTCTACCGAATAACAACAAACAACAACCTTACCCAGTAAATCCCACACTTAGCAAAGCTAAGAGTAGGGTCTGGGAGGGTGAGATGTAGGCATACCTTACCCCTATCCTTACAGATAGAGAGGCTGCTACCAGAGAGACCCCCAGCTCGACAACACACAATCAACAAGCAAGCAACTCTAAAAAACTAATAAAAGCTACTGATTTTAGGGAAACACTGAAAACGACATGTAGTAAAACAAGGAATATATGTGATATGTCATCCTAAAAACAACATAACACATCAACACCAAAAAAAAAAAAAAACATTTCATACTTCCTACCAGTGTAAGAAAAAGTCTAAGCTCCTAGAACCCCGCTACGGGCAAACCAACTCTCCCTAGTAATCCTTAACCTTAATCTTGCGCCTCCACGAACCCCTATCCTTGACCATGTCCTCAGAGAGGTGCATCTCTACTAAATCATGCCTAATCCGCTCATCCCAAGTCAATTTGGGTCTTCCTCTATACCTCTTTCCCTCTACAGAATGACATTGCTATATAACCTACTGATATTCCAAACTACTACAATGAATAGTCAAGCCTGATGTCAGAATATAACTAACTGGTAATACGAGCCAGTCTTGAACTTTATTTATCTACGTATAGTCGTATACATGTAGAAAGACCATTCTAATAACTAGTAGATCTATTATATTATTAAAATTGATTTCTTGGCAAAATCGAGTCTTCTAGATATTGTTTCTTGTTCCACACTCCCACTAGATGATCTATGCAGTGTGCACCAAACATATCCATGTTTGCCATTGAGCAAGTGCTTCTTGTTTAGCCCAAACTATGTCAGAACACAGAAGCAATAGATTACCTATAAGCTTATATTACTGATATCATATCTATATGTATTAAGATAAACCTTAATTCATACGAAGTTCTTAGCATGCAACATACTGCTACTCTGCTAGATGGAAGCCTCAGAAATTTGTTAAACACATAACTATAGTATGTATTTTATCTACGTTGTTCATTAAAATAAGGCTCAATTCCTAGAACCCTTTTTTGGGGCAACTCAACAACCAACTGACTTCGTACTTGTATCCTCCTCATATAATGGCGACCTAAACCAGATAACTTTCAATATCAAAGAATCACATGCAATACAATTAATTTGGCACAAGAAGAGTGCAAATATTTTCATAAACTGCAGGGCAGTGAACATGTCAACTATCCTAATCACTACAGTTTCTTTATAAAACCACAACAATGGTAGTGGTAGAAATGGGATAAAGTGGCTAATTTAAATTAAAAGAAAGAAGACAACATATCATTAAATTGATAGATATAGCAATGTGCTTACCAAGCATGTCATCATCACCTTTTGATGGTAAACCATCACACCTCTGAGCCGCCCCCCATTGCATCCTGTAGCATGTATTATGTTCAATAACCGGTTGATGGCTCCAATCACCTCTCAACCGAGGATTCAAATGCAAAATTTTTGGCGGATCTTCCGCAACTACAGATTTCAGCCCTTGCAACTCCACCTTAAACTGGGAAACCAAAACCAACAGATCACCTCCCTTTGTTCTCGCAAGTTGAGGAACATACTCTTTATGTGCATAATGAGGAGTTCCCACCACTGTTATAGATGACCCTGCAGCAAGACCACACGGAAGAAACATAATCCGGCCTCCTTTAGTTAGTTCCTCACCACTAATCGATACCCACGGCGGACACTGCTCATGTTCCCCTTCAACTACAGAAGACAACTCGGTATCCTTCCCATCGTACTTATCAACCTCTTCCCACGCCTTTAACCCTAAACTCCAAGCTTCATCCGCCATTTTCTCCAATCCCGACATATCTCGCGTCCTACGCCTTTGCCTCAAAACATTACCAGTCAACCGCCCGTATCGTAAATCAACAGGGGACAAACCATCACCATCCTCTTCTCTACTAACCGTTTCAAATCCGCTCTTGTCCTCTAACGTTTCCCTACTCCTATCACCAGATTTCACTTCTAACACTTCACTAATTTCATCATGATATGCAGATCTTATCAACGGTTTACTCACTTCTATAAACTCAGCTCCTATTTCATCATCAGAGCTACTAAATGTCTCAAAATAGACAGAGAACTTAAAGCAAACAATAATTAAATACAATGCGGCTAAACCGAACAATATATGAGGCAGTTTAACCCTCCTTAAACCAAAAACTTCACTCCGTGATCGCTTCATTCTCATTTAACATAAATAAAACGAACACATTGAGCCTTAATTAAACAAACTGTCACAATCTGATGACCTAATTTCAGTTGACAAGTTGCAATCGATAATATAAAACGTAAAGTAAACAGAATATGTGTACCCTAATTTGCACATAATGTGTTGTGATCGTCACCTGAAATCGAATACGAAGAAGATGAAGAAATCAGTGGGAGTGTGTGGAATGGAAAGGTTTGAGGGATCGGAAAGATTTAAGTATAATAAACACCTGAGATTTGAGTAAACGTGATAAAAGGTAAAGATAGACGTATGTAATAAGTATTTTAGGGCAGGTGGAGGGAGAATAACTGAATAAAGACCGACCTTATTTGTTGAATATAACTAGTGGAGTTACCACTAGGGCTGGGCTATAAACGAGACCAACGGCAAGCCGAGCTGAACTAGGGTGGGCTCAGGCACGGCTCATTAACAAATCAAGCCGAGCTGAGCCGAGTCAAACCGCACATTAAAGCGGGTTGGTTTGAACATAGATAAAAAGACGTCACAATTGTGTTTTTAGCTAACGCAGTAAATGAACCAAATGTTTAGAGAACAGTTCGTGAATCACTCGGCAGGATGTTCGTTCGTTTAACAAACGAACGCACATGAACAAGAAATTTGAGTCGTGAGATTAGATGAATGAACGTGAACAGATGTCTCGTTCCTTCAATTGTGTCCGTGAACGTTTTGTAATATGTTCATGTTCGTTTTACGTTGTTTATGAAAGATTTTTTGTGTTTATGAAAATTCATTAAAAACTCAATGAAAAGCTTTATTAAAGTTTATGGTTGTGGTGTAAATGGGTTAAAGGAAAATGAAAACAAATCAACAAGCTAAATTGCACAGGGGTGACCCGGGTAGCTCCTCCGCCAATGCTACTTTTAGTTCGATTGTATATCATACATATTTTTTAAAGTGGGAGAAATTAAAGTTGTTTGTGTTTTAAAGGAGAGTTTGAGAGTTTAAGCCTCGTAAGAGGCAAAAATGAGTGTATTTAAAAGGGGAGAAATTAGTCGTTCAAAAAAAATCTCATACATATTTTTATAGCTAAAGTGAGTGCAACATTTGTGTTATCCTTTTCTTTACCTTATATTAGTCGCCCTCTTCATCTGTGCTGACACCAGGGTTGCCACCTTAGAACCTGTTTTGATATGATACCCAACCTGACTTTCCTCGCCGGTTTTACCAGGCTGATTATCGTGGAAAAATGATCATTTAACTAACTTAGTTACTTAGATGAGCATGAATGCATGATATGTTGGGTATTGACGGACATGTCTCTTCATAGTCATCTTGGAACTTATATATGTATTTGTACGTTTGATTTTGCAACTTTTTTCTACCTCTATCTCCTGGGCAGTTGGCACACTTTTTATAAGCCTATCTGGATATCTCAATCATATCCATATAGCCAAATATCCTCTTTTGTTTTTATTATACTCAGCGAATTATTTTTCCACTAGGATATTTCTATATAAAAATTCAAATACAATTAAATATATGAAAGAGTATAATATTAAAAAAAAAGAACAAAAAGGATTAATAAACAACTTATTGATTACTTCAATATACATATCGATTATCGCATTACATACTATTAACTTACAATAAAACATTAAAAAGGTAAAAAAACAACACTCAAATCTTGTGTTTTTTGCAACCAAGCCGCAAAACTAAGAATGCAAGGCGATAATCAACAATAAATTATACACTTTTTTTGAACAAATGAATCACCAGCAGATGACACCAAACAAAGGGTCGTACATCGCGAGCCATGAACCTTGGACCGCAAACACCATCAATCAACTCGAAGCATGGCAATCAATCTTGAGGCTCACCCCACATTTCTGCTAAGTAACTATCACATTTGGTACAACTAGTGCCATTAGCAAGTAAATCCGGGCTAGCCTTCTTAGTTCTAGCCGGTTGGGTCCCAACGGACCTACCATGCTTAATGTTATGTCTATACTCGGACGCTACATGTTCAAATACTTCAACATCGAACATGTTGAGTTTAATCTTTGGGTTCATTAGGTCCCTCACAAATGCAAAAGGTAGTTGGTCTCTTGGGTTGAATGCTTCTAGTTCATTAAACACAAGACATGAAAATAGATTACTAGCCACCCCATGCTTCCTAAATATTATTGCACTGTCCGGAACGTCTGCCAAAATAATCGTTGAAACCGTTAATTTAATTTTTGTTAGGCTAGAAAATTACGGAATTATAATTTTTTTTTTGAACAGTGACTTTCTTCAAAGCGGAAGTGGCAGAACTTCATCACACCCGCCTAATCGGCAGGCCCGAACCCTTTCCACACGCACGGTGGGGGCTTCGGTGTCCGCTCGGAAACCGTACTGCCTCCACACGAGTCTTACCTCGCTGGAGTAACAGCTGGATGAAAACCGGGTCAGCTCAGGATCGAACTTGCATCACTTGGACCACAAGCCTCACCATCATTGGCTTGTGTCTCTCAAATGCAGCCCGTGAGAATCGAACTCAGGTCTCCAGAGGGAAGACCGGGCTTTTTAATGTTGTGTACTTTTTATTCTTTAAAACGTGTATTTTATATATATTAAATAAATAAAAGAAGACATGAGGTAACAAGATTCTTGTGTGATATGGGACCGCGCATTTAGTAAAATAACATGCATAAAGTGAAGTGTACGTAAAAATAAAATAAAAGATTGATGCCATGTTAATAATAATATAGTAAATAATAAATATAAATAAAAAATGGAACTAGCACAAAGTACAAGTGTGATATAAATGAATAGAGACACTTTGTATGTTGTCATGGGTACTTTTTGTAGAAGCTTCAACTGGCTTTTCTCTGTTTCTAAGTTGTCATAACTCAGAACTTTGTGAATATTGAGGAAAAAAAGATTTTATTTTAGAATGTAACATGGTTTGTTATATAAAAAGTTTAACCACATAATCCATTCTGGTGTGATAAAATACTAAATGTATCAAATCATCTCGATGAAATAAAGTATATAACACATGCACATAGAAACAGGAAAAAAAACAAACCGAACCATTATTGAGGAGTAACTGAATAAATAAATTTATTTTATAAAAAAGTATATTTATTTTACAAAATTAGAATATAAATTATATAAAAACTAAAACTATGGATTTTAGAAATCTATAATATTTTTTTTAGAACAGCCAACAAATCTATAATATACTTTTGAGTGTAAGTTATATTCTTAAAACAAGAATATACTTTATTTAATATTGTTAATGTCAAATCATTATGAAGTAGCTTTCAAGTTAAGACTTAAGACTACTTTTTTCTTTGTCATTTATTGCATGTTTGTCTAATAACTTGTTCTATGTTATATAAATTTCATTATATATACGCCAATTTTTAAATATAAGTTTAATAACGTGTAACCATTATATCTATTAGTTTATTTCATTTGTCACAAAAAGTAATAATCGTAAGTTCAAAATAATATATGATGATGTATATATTTTACCTGAAGGGTAGGGGTGTTTCTTCGACGACCACGGTCGCAATCCATTTTCGCAGTACGTCTCAATTTGAACTCGCAACGAATCAACATCTAACCACTTTTTCCACCTGGCGGTCGCCATAGCTTCTTCCATCGTATGAACATATAACGGATGTTTAGATATAGCCATATCCGCGCCTTTCACTATCAAAAGTGAATGAAGCAACAACAAGGGATCGACCACTAATTGCATTTTTGCATCAACCCAAATGCTATATTTCGAATTTGGAAACAACCTATGAACCAAGTATTTGGGCACTATGCCATTCATAGCCGGATTTTCGTATAGTTCTTGCGTATCAACTGTTACAATTCTCCACGCCCCGATTCTATTCTCTTTGGTGTTTTCCGTTAGTATGTTATGATAATGTAGTTGTTCTAACGTGACCTCGTCCACAAACATGTAGAAACATACATGGTCTAAGGTTTTATACCCTAGACCTTTTGGTTGTCGAATTTTGTCATGGTCACCAAATATAGCGGATACTACCACCACTCCTTTACAACTTTCCATCGCCATTCTATCTGCAAACCATCAAAATATAAAAATATCAGGTTACGTTTAATACAAAACCAATTTTAAGTAAAAAGTTTAAAAAGTAGATTAGGATTGACAGTTTCGCAATCACATTATGTATTATAGTTAAAACAAAAATACAAGTGCTTACAAGGGCGGACCTAGCTTGAAGCTAGGTGTCGCGGCCGTTGTTACTCAACTTCGCGTTCGTAGTGAAAAATTAGTGGAAAATTTGTTTTTTTTTACGATATTTGGAAAACGTTAGTACTGAAATGAAAAAAAAATGAAAAACGTTACTACTGAAGTTAATTTCTAGACCCGCCACAAATATTATTTAACAAATTATGTTTTTTCCTAGTGTTAAAACAAAGCATTTGACGTGCATTACAAAGTATATGAAATTATATATGAATAAGAATAAAAACTGAAACAAAATTCATCGATGAATTCGATCATAATTGATAACACTAACCATAATCACTAATTGGAAATTTCTTAAAGAACCCACAAGGGATTTCAATTCCACCATCTCCATAATCAAAAATACTTAATCCTTTCATGCATACTATAATTCCTTCCAAAACGTTCATCATTTCCATCTCCATGAACATACTTCAAACCCTTTAAATCCCACGAAGAATCATCCACAATTCGTCGAATTTCATTAAAAACAAACCAATAATCTGCAAAATTATAAACCATTGTGAAAAAAATGGGAATTGAACGTTTAAAATTAATAATTGAATGAAAAGAAATTGAATTTTACCTGAGAAAAAAACAGGGGAATTGCATGAGGAATGGAGGGAGGGAACAGGGTGTTTGTGTTGTCCGTACGATGGAGGGTAGGTAAAGAGGGGTGAATGAATGGGATCGAATGGGGAAGATCGGAATAGGCATTTGGTAGTGGAAGAGAGAGAAGTGTATAAGGAAAAGAAGAGAGAGAGGAAAAGGTAGGAGAGAGAGAAACAGAGGAGTTTGGATTGGAAGAGAAGGGGTGTAGAAGTTGTTGATAGAAGCTTTCCCATTTTCCAATGAAATCTAAATCCACATCCATTGTGTAATGTGTAATTCTCTTATAAGTCTAGGTGCAGTGGAGTGTGGATTGTGGCGTTTTTCAGCCTTCCACGGCCCACACCCTAAAACGCTTCTGTGCACCGCCCTTAAGGGTGTGAATGCTCTTAAAAATCGAATGGCGTTAAAATTTTCATGGTGGATTTGGGCGTGAAACTAGTTTATGTTTTTTGAGCCAATCAAAATACTCAAAGTGAACAAGGTGTTATTTTTTTCCTTATTACTACGTATGGTCTAATAGGTAAGTCTTTATTATATGTTTATGTTTATACCATATCTAACAACAAAATATATGTTTCAATTATTATAATATTAACATCTTCATCATCATAAATCATAATCCAATTCAGCATATTATAGTATGCATCAATGGTACTTTTTAAATAAGAAACTTACAACAGATTATCACGGTAATAAAAAGTAGGAATTTTCGAATAAATAAGTCAATGAAGAAACAACGGGTATAACTTACCCGAAAAGTGGGTAAGTTTGATTTGATACTCATGTTCGCTCAAGGTATAATCCTTGCATGAAGTGATCGATCCTTTGCAAAGGAGAGGAGATATCTTTGAAAAAGCATGGGTCAACTGCTTTAGCCTATGAAGGGAGTAGTCGATCTGGGCCTTGGTCCAGGCACAAATGTCTTCGGCCCAAAAAATGACGGGAAACAAGTGGAAATAGGCAAAACTTTGATGATGACGTGGATGGGTGGAAATAGGCAAAACTTTGTAGTTGCTCTAAGAATTTTAATTTGGTAATTTGTTGCATTCATGATTTTTACTTGATCAGTGTTGTATTCTGTTTGAGATGGATTAACCTTACTATATGTTTTAGGAAAATTGGATAGTAATAATCTCATCTTTGTGTTGTTGACCAAAAATAATCTCACCTAAGTTTATTTTTTTGCAATGAGAAAAAATAAATTAAAAGGTGGGACTGATGGGAAGAATAAACTTAGGTAGGATTATCATTGGCCAATAACACAAAGATGAGATTATTAGAATCCAATTTTCCTAAAACATATAGTAAGGTTAATCCGTCTTAAACATAATACAACACTGATCAATTAGAGTGATTGATTAAAAAAGTAAAAACCATGAATGCAACAAATTACCAAATTAAAATTCTTAGAGCAAATAAGACTATATTAGCTTCATTAATCAAAATTTCAACAACTACAAAAACTAGGGGCGGCAATTATTGACACGACCCGAAAACCGATCCGAACCCGACACGAAAAAAAAATAAATTTGGGTCAACTAACACGACCCATTTAAAAAAACGGGTCGGGTTCGGGTTGACACATATATAAAATGGGTTGACCCGTTAACCCGTTTAAGTATTTAGAAAAAAAATATATTATATTTTTGTTTTTCTTTTTCCTTTTCCATTTCTATTTACATGGTTAGTTATAATTGTGTTATTTTTGGCACACTATATTATTTATTTGTCACCTTATATACTCACCATTAAACATTTTATTGATGACCCGCTTACAACCCAACAACCCGCTTATAACTCATGAACATGTATTACTCATTTAAAAATATGGGTTAAACGGGTCGTCTTCGGGTTGACCCGGATTTTATGTGGGTCGGGTTAGGGTTTGAAATATTTGACACGAATAATAATATGGGTCGGGTTCGGATTGCACATTTCAACCCATCAACCGCCAACCCGCAACCCATAAACCCGCCAACCCATCAACCCGACACGATTGCCACCCCTAACAAAAACTAGACTTGCTGGTGGACTTGTTAGAAGAAAAAAAAACATGGGTACTAAGTAATTATATTCTCAAATCAAAGAACAAGAACTTGCTAGTGGCCTTGTCAAATACAATTCTCAATTTTTCCTAATTGAAGAAACCTAACATCATTAACCTAAAAGCTAGACACAAAGATTTTGTAATGATCGTGAGGACGAGATACAAGGTTTGCTTTAAATCCAGTTTAGATTTTGAGCTTAAACTGAAATTCCTGATATCGAACCAAATGGTTGTTAGTGATCCGAAATCAAAACTGAAAGTGATTTCTTCCGACCTTATAATCGAAACAAGAAGTCCTTTGTTTATCTATGTGATGGAGCATTGGGGAAGAAGATGTTTAATTGAACTTATCTTCTATTCGATTTAGTTAAAACTGCTTAGTTTTGACTGGTTTTACATCTAAGATTAGATGCGTAACAACCTCAAATTCATTTAGATTGCTAAATATTTATATTATTTTAAGGTTGCTTGATTTTACTTGTGTTTTAAAAAATAACTAAGTTCCTTCAAAAAATGGCAGATGCAAATTATATATATTTTTCTTTTTAATATTTTAGTTTTAGGTTTCTTTTTATTAATGATTTTTTACCATTGTGTATTCGTTTTCACTTAAATTATGTTAAAAATATGTCCGCCCCTGCACGGAGCGCTGGTGTAACAAGCTAATAATACTTTAGTTTTAGGTTTCTTTCTATTAATGATTTTTTACCATTGTGCCTACATTTTTGTTTAAATTCAAAATTCCGTCCACCCCCGCACGGAACGCTGGTGTAACATACTAATAATACTTTAGTTTTAGGTTTCTTTTTATTAATGATGTTTTACCATTGTGCCTACGTTTTCGTTTAAATTCTGTTAAAAATCTGTCCGCTCACGCATGGAAGGCTGGTGTAACATACTAATCTACTAGTTTTGAAAACAAATTAACAAGTTGCACAATAAAGCTAGCTGTGTGGATCACCATTTTACTAACATAAGTGAAGTGTGAACACTGAGCAAGAGAGCAGATAATAAGAAAGCCCATGACAATTTGGCCCAAAATAATTGAACTACAGTTAGTACAGTCTAGACTCTAGAGGTGAACTAAACTTGACGCTGCACTTAGTTCTAGCCCAAGCAAAAATAGCCCATATTTAGGTCCAAACTGCAGTTTACACCGAGACACTGAGTCAGTGAGTCACTGATTTACCGAACATTTTCCATGGACAGTGATAGTGAGATAGATTACCCGTGGCCGTGGGTGCATTCATGGATTTTAATTTATAGATTATTATTTTTTTTTTATTTTTTTTTTTTTAAAGTCAAAAGTAAGGCTTTTCATTAAAACAAAATACAAAAATTACATCACAATAGAAGGTAGACGGGCAACAAGCTGCGCCGCCACCCCTTTCTGAATTGCGAACCCTAGTCTACTAAAGACAAATCCTTGCCCCCCTGGAGATGAACTATTGCTGTGGACGACCCGTTGGACCCTGGTCAAGAAACGAATAGCTTCTGGTGCTAGGGAGCCAAAGGTATCAAGGCCAAAGGGATAAAGACATGTTGGTTCTCTGCACAAGCTTTAGCATGCTTATCTACTTTCTTCGATTCCGCCTTTCTCGATGCTTGCCCAGCTACAAACCCAGTTTCCCTTAACCCAACCAAAGGAGATACCCCTGTGAGGTCCACGCAAGCATGAACACATTTGTACAAGGTTTAATGAACTTTTCTAGTCCTTTTGACTTTGAAGTACATTGTTATTAGTTCTGACCCGTTTCGGCCCTGACCTTTTTTTGACCTGAACACATTCAGACCCGCCACCCGCCTAACCCAACCTTTTTTATCTGTTCTGACCCGGTTCGACCCGGACCTTTTGAACTGACCCTTTATGACAAGGATCACTACAGTATATAACTTTATATAAGGATGTTATTCAAAGTTCTGCGTCCTTTTAATTCTTGTATGTGTTAGCTCCTATTTAGTTGTTTCGGATGGAATTTTGTTGAATAAGTAAACTCCTATAGTAATTTAATAGACAATTTTTATAAGATTTTGGCTTGCAACCTTTTATGCCGTTTAGCATATGACAATTAAATGGCACTTTCTGACCGAAACATGCCACTGAAAGACTCTACTAGACAAATATGGGCTGTCAAGAACATAGAAGAGGTAAGATGGGCAGTTGGTCAGATCTAGTATGGATCGTACATGGACGGTAGTTGGAGTTGGCGGCTCTCCTAGGGTTCCCTTATCGGGGATCCCTGGGGAAGAGGATCAAGTTGACCCTTGCGAGCAGCTTGATGCACTCTCTCCCTTCAACCCTTTGAGTGAAATACTACAAAAGGAAGGAAATCCATAGACCGACCGAGATTACCCAAGGATGCCTTCAGCATCCAAGGGTCACGGACCGACCATATAACCCTATTCAATAAGTGGAACGCATTAGCTGTCCGCTCTCAGGTTGGGCAGTAAGGGTTGGAGAAGGGCAAGCACTCATTCTTAAAACCAATGTTCTTAATACCAAAGAGTCGGTGGGGGAAAGCTCTTCGTTCCTGGTTTTCTTGTAGTTGGATCCTCCGGAACCGCAATAATCCTTAATTAGAATCAGAATGCGATTCCAACTCAGCACCTTTTAAGTGAGATTTTGAGAAGAGTTGCTCTTTGGAGAGCACAATACGATGAAAGTTTGTAAGCATTGTTCGCGGGGGGGGGGGGGGGGGGGTATTGTCTATCGTTGGCCTCTATGGTAGAATCAGTCGGGGGACCTGAGAGGCGGTGGTTTACCCTGCGGGGGATGTCAGCGGTTCAAGTCCGCTTATCTCCAACTCGTGATAGCACCCAATTTTTCCGATACAAAGCTATATGATAGCACCCAATTTTTCCGATTCGGCGTTTCGATCTATGATTTATCATTCATGGACGTTGATAAGATCCATCATTTAGCAGCACCTTAGGATGGCATAGCCTTAAAATGAAGGGCGGGGTTCAAACAAGGAAAGGCTTACGGTGGATACCTAGGCACCCAGAGACGAGGAAGGGCGTAGTAAGCGACGAAATGCTTCGGGGAGTTGAAAATGAGCATAGATCCGGAGATTCCCAAAAGGTTAACCTTTAAACTATTGCTGAATCCATGGGCAGGCAAGAGACAACCTAGCGAATTGAAATCTTAGTAGCCAGAGGAAAAGAAAGCAAAAGCGATTCCTATAGTAGCGGCGAGCAAAATGGGAGCAGCCTAAACCATGAAACCGGGGTTGTGTGGTGAGCAATACAAGTGTCGTGCTGCTAGGCGAAGCACTAGAATGCTGCACCCTAGATGGCGAAAGTCCAGTAGCCGAACGCATCACTAGCTTACGCTCTGTTATGTAATTACCATATAATCAAATATTAGCATGTTCATGAGGTTCAGGTGTGGTGCTTCCTCATTTGTTGCTTTAAATTTACAATACCGGATTATAGCTCGTCTTTAATAGCCATATTCATTCAACTGTATCTGGTGGAAGCAAAATACCAAGTTAATTTTTATAATTGAGGTGATTATGATTTGTATAAGTTCTTTCAATTCGTTGAATATATCCCATAGTGTCATCGTCTTTCTCGCATACCATTAACTCTTGAGTTAAGCTGGTGTTGGAGTTAGCTATTGAAGGTAGCTTCATGTTAAATGAGCTTTACAAATTTTTGAATATTGTGTTGTTGTCCAGGCATAATACAGTCTTTTCAACTGAAAGGGGTCTCTAGCTTGTGAGGCCAAAATGATGCAGCCTAACCATTTTCTTGTGAATACATTTTACTTTCGTGTCTGCGCTTATACAGAAAAAATTCCCCTTATCGATTATTTAGATAAGTTTATCACAAAGCATTTTATACACACATTTTGGTTTTTTTAATTATTTGTTTTATATGTAAAAATATTTTTTTGAAGGTTAATGTGGTTATCATTGATGGGATAACATTTCACTTCCATCCAATTTTGATGACATGGTGCTTAGAACAAGATTACTTAGTGGAATGGCCTTAAAACTGATGAAACTTGCTATAAAAATTGGCATGTCAGTAATAATTACCTAAATAACTAAGTACTTCTTGATCAATCATAGTTGAACAAAGTCATTTCAATTTAGAGTGGTGTGATCGCATAACAAAGGTATTAAAAGTCATGTTTTGCTTCTCTTTTTTTTTGTTCTCTCTTTCTCTCTCTTTTTTAAGTTGAAACTGAAAATTGACTATTCTCACAATCAATATTCTCAGTCTGGTTGTGTTTTTGTATTGAACAGGAGCATTACTGAAGATTAAGATAAATGATCTTGCTTTGCTAGCTGGTAATTGGTCTCGACTTTGAGAAACTTGTAAGGCAATGTTATAGTTACCCTTGTAAAATTGTAATTATATTATACAGGTTCAACTTGTAAGAGAAAAGACAAGCAATAAAATGATCGAGTTTATGTGATTGTCTCACTTTCAGTGGTCTTCACTTATAGGTAAATTGGTCAATTAAAACATATAAGTTTATTTTATCCGACAAATTATTATTGTTTTTATGGTTGTAGATAATGAGGATGACATGCATTATCACTATTTAGCCGAGAAAGATTCGTTTGTCAATTCTTTATCAAAAGCCGTTTAGAAATCTTTGCTGACTTTATGTTATAACTTTTTCTCAAATTCTAATGCATGTCGTTTTGATCTATAGTTTGTTTGGCCAGCTATTAGAAAATCAAAATCAAATCTAATGGAAAAGCAAGAATGAGCTTACAGTTGGTTATTACATTTGATTTAATGGTATTTTTATGGTTACAAATATTATTAGGTCTTATTTTCGTAACTACATATAATTTTGATGATATTATGCGTTTTTGGTTTTTAATTTAAGATATTTATTTATTTTATTTTTATTATGTTTTGGGGGTATGTAGGCCTTATTTTTATTAGATTTATCTCTTGCGAGTATGCTGGTCTTAGTTTGTAATTATATTTTTATTTTACTGAGAAGTCAATGGTATGGTCAACGAAATTATGACAGGAAGTGCTTAATGAGCAATTTGTGAAAATCAAGAAAAGACAACAGCTTGATGATGTGTTTTCTAATAAAAGTTAATACAAGGATGTAAAAGGAAGAAAAGTTAACAATTTGATAGTGTGCAACTAATGTAACATACTGTTGCCGCGATGATCAATATAGGGAAATCAATAACGAAGTCCATGTTTTGATGATGTATTGCAGAAGATTAATGGTATTAATATTTGGAATAGAATCACATTGATAACTAAAATAATGAGATGAGGTATGTGTACATGAATGATCAGGTTGTGAAATTTAGAACGGTCAGTTTTGAGATTTTTAAAATTAGTTGTTTGGTCAACATTGTCAACATGAATAGTATCTTGATTTTCAATGTTAATTTTACTCAATTATGTTTTTTTTTATGTGTAATTCTTTGGAAGCTTCGGAGATAAATCGAAGTAAGAAGTGCTATATTAGGTCTCTAATCGGAAAGTAAAAAATCTTTTAATATCTTTGGAAAGTCAGATGCTTTGCAAGTAATTTGGGATATGAATGATTATGATAGTATATTGTTGGGCTATAATAATCAACATTTGTGGTGCATAAAGTTAAGGGGAGAAAAATTAAAATGATATTGCTATGTTATATTTTATTTTATTAAATATACTCTAGAAGTATTATAATTTATTAAAAATATTGAGGAATGCCTTAAAAAAATATATATATTGGGGAATCCTAAAAAATTAGACCTACTTAAAGTTTGCTTTATACAATAAGAATCGCAGCCAAATGAAAATAAAAAACATACCACAATAGAGTTAGGCTAAATTGGGTGGACTTGAGAAGAATAAAGAATCAAAGAACTACTTTAAAGGAACTTGGATTGATTGGTTAATATTTATATGATTCTTAGGCTAGTTGTAGAGTCTCTTGAATCCAGTGGAATTATAGATGAATATTAAAGAGAAAGTTGAGTAAGGCAACTTGGGAAAGCTGAAATTTAATTAAGTTCTCTTACACATTTTAAAAAGCTACAGCTATCAGCTATCAGCCACTAGCTAGTTTTGCCAAAACATACCCATGATATTTTCATAAGTTTGGTTAGCACGTATATGAATCACCAACTCAAACTGGTCATCAAGATTATTCATTTAAAGCCGAATGTGTACTTCTCCAGTTATTTTATTTCAAAAGCCAAAATGTTGTTAGGGTGCTAGCACACATGAAGGTTTTTTATTGATTATTGCAAAGCAAAATGGGTACCGATTAAAGTAAACTATCTTGGATGGAGGGCATCACAAGCTAAATTCCAACCCGTTTCGAGCTGTTAAAAAGAGGGGATCTAAATGAGCTCCACAATATGTTGAGATGTGTGGTGTTGATTTCAAGTGAAAGTCTACAAAATTATCGTTCTTCATGCCTATGGTTCTTTTGCAAGAATAAAAATATATTGGCTAACATTAGTGTATGGTGCAAACTCCCACCTATTGCTTTTAACATAGTGGGAGAAATGTTGATCATTCTGAAGCGATTACCAAAGTGGAATCTAATGAAAAGGAGTTGCAATAGATACTATTGGAAGAGATTAAAACGGATTCATTCTTTTGAATATAATTTATAATAAACCGTTCTTCGTTAGGTTGAGATGATTGGTGTAATTTAAATGATAGTTTGTTTTGATTGATTCTAGCTTATGAGTAGATGTTGTGTTTTTAATAAAAAGAATTCTACAATTAAACAAAAACTTTGCATAATTAATTCTGGAATAAAATACCATGAGACTTATTATACTAGTGAAATCTCCCGATGCGGTGGAGTATTATCTATACTACATTATAAAGGAGGAGAGATGGCTAAAATAGTCATTTCATGTCAATTTTAAGATGGCATATGAAAGGTTTGTTGCTTCACACCCTAAATGTCATGAAAATCTTTCCAACACTACCCTTTTATGCATTAAGATGCTTGTACTTGTTAATGCATTAAGATGCTTGTACCATGCCTTGTCAATGCATTAAGATGCTTGTACCATATAACCCAAAAAATCAATTACTCCCTCTTTATATTTTTCTAGGTCACACCAACCATCTATACGTTTCTTCTGCTGATAATCATCACCATCAACTCATCATTAAAACCCTATTAAAAAACAATTGAAACTGCCTTGTAATGAGCTCCCTTTATATCCTAACCTATACTAGCAGTCAAGCTCCTCATCATCCAACCACAAACGGGAATCAGAGATGGAGCGATTGCAGGTATTGTGTTTCAATCAAATTATATAATATCAATGAATCAAATTAAGTACAAGATGTTTGTCTTCTTCCGGTGAGATGAGAATTCGAACTTGTGTCATGGACCGAAGAAGAGACGAAGAAGTGATCAGGTATCTTTTAATTACTACATAACCTTGATGATAGATTTATTTTTATGTTTTTCAAGCAATAGCTGATTAACTTCTTATATCTTGTACTTAATTTAATTCATTGATATTATGTAATTGACTTCTGTTATATACTATTTTTAATAGATGTGTGGATCCTCTGCTTTACCCCTGACCGTATGCAACAATGGGAAGCCATTATAGGACATCGACCATTGGAAAGATATGGCATTACAGAGGTAAACGATTTTGATAAATTAGATTGATTATCTCAAAAGTCTGGTAATTAAAATTAGGGTTTCGGTTGCTGCTCGAAATCAAACACTCAGATGGAAGAATCGCTACTTAGGTTGCATTTTTTTGCTGAATTGTTGTATTGGAATGTTCAATGTAGACAAGGATTGGTTGGGTTGGATTAGGCCATTTATTATTTGAGAAGGGTGGCTTGGGTAAAGTAAATGAGTAATTTTGTGTAAATATTATTGGTTGTGTCAAAGACCGATTACACAACCTATATTATTTCAATAGAAATAAGTTTTTTTTGAGTAAAAATGATTTAAAGGGGGCTTATTCTTTATAAAAAGATTGTCTTATGTTCTACCCATTTGACCCATTTCTTTGTATGATACTTTTTGTCCTTTTGGAACATTAAGAGATATACATAACCCTGACGGAACCATTTATAAGTAAATGGGGGGTGGAAATTACCACCATTAAGTTACATTTTATTAGTATTATGGTGGCATCATTGATTTCTGGTTCTGTTATGTGGTAAAGAATATCACTTATTAACTTCTACTATTCTATTAATACTATGACTGTAGTATCATTATTTAATCCTATTATTGTATTACCATTGTGAGTATAATATTTTTGTTCATTGCCCTGGTGTGAAAATCATGTCAGTCATATCCTTTTTTTTCTTGAATTTGGAATCATGTATTTGATATTATATGTGTGTGAATGAAAATGTAAAATTGTGCTATATTTTGTAGCTAAACAAATACCAAGGTACTGTAGTTGTATATCAGAAGGCTATATCAAAAAAGAAAAGTGTTCTTAAAAATCCTGAATATAAAGACATTGACAAACGATCTTTCGATCAACTACTTAAAATCAAGCTGATTCTAAATTTTAATTTTTGATTCCGATTTAATAAAATAAACTTCTCTCCTTTAGTTTTCGGTTCTTTCAATGCTATTAACTTGATGTTTTTCTACAGACCACTGAGATGGCTAACAAGGATCTGAGTAAATATTACAACGCACTTGACAAGTGAGTTAATTTTTTTTATTTTCGCTGTCATACACTTTTCTATCTCATAGTGGATTCTTTATTTCTTCTGGGCATATGAGAATTAGAGACTCGAATTTTGCATGGGTTGCTAGAGGTGGCAAATGAGCAAGTAGGGTGGGTTGGGTAATGGATTGATTTGCGCTTGTAGTTGGATCAAAACATGTAGTCATGTAGTTATTGGTAATGGCTGGATCGGGCATATGAGAATTGGTAATGGGAGTGGTAGTAAACATCATCATTGTTGTATTTACTTTTTTAAATTCACTACGCTATACATGGAAATCGAGCTTGTATCTGACGTGCTTTATTTGTTGTTCAGGTTGGACTTGCTGCAATGATACATTATGTAAAATTGCTTCATAAACCGAGTGTGGGTTGCGACACTCTGTGGAACATGCAAAATCAGTTGGTTGGAAGGTGTGAGCACTCTCCCTAATCCGTCAACCGTCTTTCGGGCTTCACTGTAAAGACGAACATAAAGATGTTCCGTCTTACCAAAATACCCCTTTATGTTAGGTGTTCTGCAGAACCTTTGCCAAAATGCCCTTTTGTTTGTTCGAGAGAACCATTGTTAACAAGGGTTTGTTTTGACTTTTAGATGTGGGTCAAAATAATAGATGCACACTGTATAATATTTTGAGTTTTAAAGATCAAAACAACAGCAAATACCCAGACAATACTTTATTTACCAAGTATGATACTTTAATTTTGTTGGCTTACAAAAAGTACATGTACAGCACCGAGAAAAAAAAAACCGAGAGCCCGTACCTGTACAACACCGAGACCGAGCCGAGTATGGTTGTGCAGGTCCAAATTCGGTTCTATATATATGCAGTTTTCGGGTATCGGGTCGGTTCGGTTCGGTTCCTAGGCAGGTCAAAACCAACTCCTTCAGGCCTGGACCGAACACATTAAATGATTGTTGATATTCATGTTCTCACATTCTGATTTCGTTCCAACATGTCGTGGAAGGGCCTCGTCATCAGAGTGGGTGATGTTCTATGTCACTGACAGCTCTTCCGTTTCATTAGAAGAAGCTGGCAAATTTAGTTCTATGTCAAGTATCTTAGAGTGTTCTGTACCTTCGGTTAACTTGTTGCTATACAGGCACTGAGTTCAGATTCATTTGCAAAGCTGGTCCCTAAACACAAGGTTAATTTTTCTATCATCACATAATTAGACTTTGAAATTTTTAAACTTGTTTTTACTTTCAAGTTCAATAAACAGAAAACCATTCTGCATTCAATATGCATGACTGGAGCTGCTAAGCTTATTGATTAGCTACTAGGCTGCTACTTGTGTTTGCCTTTTCTTTATTTGCTTCATTTTATGTTTCAATTAGCGAAACATACTTGAAGGTTAGTATGGATTTATTACAATTTTACTATGATAATATGTCAATTTAGCTGGGGAAATAAGGTAAGTGCTTTTTTGTTTTGTGTAGTGTGTTCTAAAAAGGTATTAATAGCATGGGTTTTTAACGTTAGCTAAGCGTTTCACGAAATGCAAGCTTTTTGGTATATTATCACTATATTGTTGTAACCCGTTTTTGAATCCCGCAGCAACGCGCGGGTCAACCCACTAGTATATACATGAACAAAGTATAGCGTACAATTTAGAGTAGTAGCAGCATAAACGTTGAGTAAGCATAAACATAAAGTTGCAAGTTATCAAATGATGTTGTTGTGAAGTTAAACTTTAGGAGTAGAATTTTTACTCCTTTGTGGGATCTTCATTTTTACCTAGAGGAACGGAAGAATACGTGTTCGTAAAAAAATGTTAAATATTTATTAAATTTTTTTTAGGTGGCCGAATATGTGTATGTCGAACATGGTGAGCATCGACACACATCATTTTGGAATAAAAAAATATTATTGTAATCTTAAACCATACAATATCAGTACATTACTAGTAATTGGTGTAGTTTACAATAAAAAATACTTTATCTCGAATACAATTTCGTTTTCAATAAAATTCATAACTAAATTAAAAAAAAACGTAACTTGTATTAGAAAATTTTGAAATATTATTAGACTAAACGGTGTGGGGGTGGTGACGGCCCGTCGTGCCCGTTGTTGAACCAGCGACTTGGCCGGTCGAACCGTTTTTTTTTGTTTTGTTGTTTATTGGGCTGGTTCATTGCACGTTCAGATCGGTGAACCGCCGGGGACTCCGATTCGACGTACAACGCAAACTATGAAACAGTGAAATGTGATTAAGAGGGTGTTTGGGATTGAGTTTGGAAATGCAAAAGTGCTTTTTGTCAAAAGTGCTTATTGGCTTATGACTTTTTGAAAAGGAGTTTTAAAAAAAGTGTTTGGATTAGCTTTTGGGATGGTAAACGTCAAAAAGTCAATAGATTGTTATTTTTTTAAGTGTTTCGCTTAACTTATTGTGAATATTGGTTGTATGAGTGATAAATTTGTAATTTTTTTCCAAAAGTCAAAAGCCAAAAGCCAAAAGCTAGGATTTCTAACTTTTCAAAACAGCTTTTCCACCCTTAAAAAGCTAAAAGCCAAAAGTCAAAACAGAAAGTGCTTTTAGGTTACACAAACAGCTTATTGACTTATTAGCTTTTTCAAAAAAGCTAATAAGTCAATAAGTTGGTATGAAACTCAATCCCAAACACCCTCTAAAGTTGGATCGATGTGTGCGTAACTGTGTATGAATACAGTCCCTATGGGTAGGGGCGTGTATACCGTGAGGGTTGGTAAGACTATTCTCCAATGAAATCAACCTAAATGTTCCAATGCACGTGACGGGAATCTTGTTGCAATGGTGTTCAAGACAAAGATTCTCATGTGTCACTTACATATCCGTATCTTTGTTTATTTAATTTATATTATCCCATTCATTCAAAACAAAAAAAGTCCAAAACCAAGTACAATTATCGTTTTAAACTTACATTCGTGTCGGGAGTTTGATTTTAATAATATAAGAAATTTAGGAACCATACACCCCTTAATTAGTAATGATACATTCCTAACCCATATCAGGTATTAATAAAAGGTTGCCACATACCTCGAAATGTGATATCACGCCTTCAGAATGTGATTTCACAGAGTGTATCCCACGCAAAACCTAAACTTTTTTTTAAGGAATTGCATATATATGACGTTGATATTTCTTAAAAAGTGTCATTTATATTATAAAAAAAATGTTATAAACAACACATATTTAAGTGATAACAATTTAATAAAAAAACTAGGTATTGATTTAAACCAAAACCAAATCATTTAACTTTAACTAGGTGTTCTAATGATCGCGCGCTGCGCCATATATCCTGTGGCGCGTTGTGCCACAACCGTGCTAACAGCAGTGTGAGATGGAGGCGTAAAACCGTGTTACGTAGCAACGAAACAATGACCAAAACCAGGAAAATCGGCAGAAAGAACACAGATGAACGGAGACGAAAATACTATACGAACGTAGACGAACAATACGTAAAAAAACGTAGACGAACAGAGACGAAAAGATCAGGTGTTGCAGACGAACGGAGACGAAAATACTATACGAACGTAGACGAACAATACGTAAAAAAACGTAGACGAACGGAGACGAAAAGATCAGGTGTTGCAGACGAACGGAGACGAAAATACTATACGAACATAGACGAACACTATGTAAAAAAAACGTAGACAAACGGAGACGAAAGTACTATACGAATGTAGACGAAGATTACGTAAAGAAAGCGTAGACGAACGGAGACGAACGTACTATACGAACGTAGACTAACGCTACGTAAAAAAATACTATACGAACGTAGACGAAAACACTATACGAACGGAAAGCAACTTGGGTTAAAGAGCGGGTGTTGCAGACGAACGGAGACGAAAGTACTATACGAACGTAGACGGACACTACGCTAAAAAAAAGAAATAAATTGTGGCCAAGACGGGGGAAAAAAACTTAAATAAAAAGTTGGTGGTCAAAACGGGGAAAAAAATGGGGGAAAATAAAACGTAACAAAAAAGTTGGTGGGCAAAATGAGGAAAAAAGAACCTAAAGAAAGGAGAAATAAATAAAATGTGGCAAAAATAGGGAAAAAAAACTTAACCAAAAAGTTGGTGGCAAGAACGTAAAAAAAAAAAAACTTAACAAAGAAAACAAAAAAAAAAAGTGACGGAAACGAAAATGTGTAAAATTAACTATTCTTACACCTCTCGGTTTAATATATATATATAATTTCTTATTAATCTAAAATTTAATATATATGATTCTTGATATTTTTAACAGTAATTCCCAGATAATATAGGGTAATTAACACACCATAATCTTTACTACATTATCGTCTCCTAAAGGACAAATGATACCAGGGGTCAAGTTATTCTAAACAGTATAACAAAAATGAGAATGATGAAAAGGATACAAAAAACCAGAATACATCATGAAATATGACACAATGAGCCTAAAATATAACACAGTGTCAAAAAATATAACACAATGCTGAAGAAAAAAGACACAATGATGAAAATAAGAAAAAAAACACAATGCTACATAAAAGACACAATGATATAACGTATATTCTAAAAACTACAAGCTAAAACCCCAAAAAAACGAAGATCTAAAAACTAACAATATCGTATGGTTCGATGAAACGGTTTCAATGCCGCTTGAATGAGTTCAATCGGAGTCCGTTTGATAACCTTCCTACAACTTCCTATTTTTCTTTCACTATGTATTTGATCTTAACCCATGATACCAGATAGTTATATCACAAACACAATGTCGTCTGTGTTGGAATAATCTTGATGTTTCGGGTCGGTTCGGATAGGTGCGGGTCAAACGGGTTTGAGAGATAGTTGGTGATTGAAGACTTAGTCATTTATTTGACCGAGTTTATAGTAAAAAAAGAAGTGGAGTGAACGTTGCAAGTTATGGCTGATTTCATGGAGATGTGGGCTGAGTTAGTTAGTTATGTTATTATTATAGAGAAAGTATACAATATAAAGTCCCTTAAAATAAGAAGTGTAAGAAGCCACCAGAGATTGACATGTGTCAATTAAACCTAACCACAGTTAAACCACAATTAAACCTATCTTTCCCTGTTCTAAACCTAACCCATCCTCATTTTAAAACAAACCGATCTAGATCTGACCCCACCACCACCACCACCACCACCACCACCAACACCACCACCACCACCACCACATCGGAACACCCCGTCACCAACATCGTCCCATCTCCGACCAACATCTATCCAGTACCCACCACTGCATCTTCCACCGTCTAAATCTCCGACTACAACTTCAACATCCCACAATATCCAATTATGATGTCTATGAGGAATATCATGTGTAACAGAATTCCTCCAGGGAGGCACTCCACCATTGGCCCTTAAATAATTACCATACCTACTCTTCAACCGTATTTTTGAAGAACCTTCTAGAAGCGGTTCCCAAATAGCAGACGAATCTATTTTCTTAGGAAGGGTTTGAATAACCTTTTGACCGGTTGCACCAAGTAAGTGATAGTCCTCTGAGGCGGTTAGGTAGCGGTTAAAACTTTAGAGAGAGAGAAAGAGTGTATGTATAAAATTGAGGTAGTAGAGGAAGAAGGTTTGCAAGGGTTGTAACAGTGACAACCTTCATGATTTTGATGTTTTTGATAAAGATGCCTTTGTTTTGTAAAGGTGATTTTGATGTTTTGTTCAAGGTGCGTTTGAATATTTGTTAAGGTGCGTTTGTTTTTTTGCTGGGTTTTGATGAGTGCGGTTAAAATTTTCAATGAGTGCTTCCAAACTTTCAATGAGTGCGTCTGAAATTTTGATGAGTGCGTCTGAAATTTTGATGAGTGCGTCTGAATTTTGATGAGTGCGTCTGAATTTGATGAGTGCGTCTGAAATTTTCATGAGTGCGTCTGATTTTCATGAGTGCGTCTGAATTTTAATGAGTGCGTCTGAAAATTTGATGAGTGCGTCTGTTTTACCCAGGTATGGTTAGGGTTTTTTTAATCTGCATCCTTAATCTAATGGCTGAGATTGCTTCTTACGCTTCTTACGTTAAGGGGCGTTATACGTTATCTATCCCCATTATTATAAATAGTAGTAGTAGTTCATTTGTGATGTACTCAATTTTTGTATTCGATAATCAGTAAGCTTTTCTCTTTCTTTTCTTCATTGCAAAACCTTCTACATACTCACATAAATTTAGTGTGTATTGTTTGTGAGTTGAGGGGCCTGAACCAACAGTCTGCATATATACCCTTGCCAAAGAGTCGCTACGTTTTAGAAAAAAAATATTACAGCTTCCCTGTGTGTGCACGTTAGTGTTAATTTTGCTTCAGTGTATGTAAATAATACACAAGGCAATTGTAAGGATGATTTATGACGGAATATGTAGTCGCTACTATGGGGCGGATCTTATTATGGTAGATAATTGCAACCGATTTTGCGACAGTTATCACGTTGCTAAGCCTAGCTGTTGTTAACTCCATCTTTAAGTTTAAAGACAAAAAAAAAAAAAAAAAAAACTACTTCCTAAAATCCATAGAATAATCGTAGTCTGTTCCGTAATTTGGACGATATCGGTTAATTTTTTTATGGTAAAACACTCCACATACGAACCGAAATAGAAATTCCGCTCAAAAGGATATCAAAACGTGTGTTACATTAACCAAAAACTATAAAAACAAATATCGGTACGGACCGATAATATCGATACTGGTACCGCTATTGGTATCCGTTCGATATGTCACGATACTGAAACTTGCTATAGCTTATGATAACAAAAAATAATCTATATGGAATACAACTCTCTTTTCAACAAAATTTATACTAATATATGTTGAGAAATAAAAAAACACAACTGGATACTCAACTTTGCATACATATAATACTAGGTTAGAGTCCGGGTGTACACCCGGAAGATCCACAAGTAAAATGAAAAACCATATAACATGTCATTACATGCCAGGTTATAACATATATACACATATATGTTCGATAGTAGTACTTACTATGTTAGATGACAACGAACAGTATAAAATTCTTTATTTGTAAGTTGAAAAATATGTATATGAACAAATGTATATTTGTATAATCACATATGAACCCATTGAGTAATCGCTGCAATCAAATCATTAAAGGACTAATAAATCCCATAAAAACTGCAACATTTCTATTTTTGTAAAGTTTTCGATTTACCTGCCCAATCTTGAAAGAAGCTACGAGGTTGGAAGTGGCATCCCATGAAACTTTTGTCTAGTGTATCAATGCAGGAACTCCTTAAACCTATATTATCAAAACTCAGGACTCAAAAACAGGGTCTTTTAAAAAAGAAATATCATGTTGCAAAAATATGTTACTTGCCTCAATAAAAGTTCCAAAATATGAAATCTTTTTATGCCTTAATAAAAGTTCCAAATATGAAATCTTTTTATGCCTTAATAAAAGTTCCAAAATATGAAATCTTTTTAAATTCAAGCTAAATACCACATGAATTCTTTAAAACATAAAACGAAATATCTTTTTAAAGGACCCGACAAGTATTGCATACGGGTAATGGATATCATCTAAAATTGTTGTTCAAATGTGTAAGATATAATACTAATAACATATAATGTTAATATATTATTATAATAGTAGTAATATTAATTATTACTAATAATAATATCATTGTTAATGAAATGAAGATGTTCATAACATGATATAGCTATATGTGAGAGTTAACATGATAGAATAAACATGAAGCAAATGTCACAACAAAATTAAAAATTAAAATAAAATTTCTATTTTTTTTTCATTTCAACTTTTTTTAAGTTAACTATGCCAAAAGATAACAAAAAAAATATAATATAATACAAACATAAATATAAATAGTTTAGACGGGTCAACCCGTCAACCTGTTTGGGTTGACCCAAACCTGGCGGTCTAGCAAAATGGGTTGGCGGATTCAACCAGAAACTTACCCGAACCCGTTTAGACTAAAAGCAAACCTACGAATTTCATGTTAGTTCGTGTCGTGTTTTCAAGTCGTGTTGGAGATTCACAACCCCATCAGCTTGTAATAAAGGTGCAACAAACTCGTTTGTACCAAATGTGGTTTTCCAAATGTGCAATTCAAACCAATTTTGTGCCTTCAGTTCAAACAACTAAACCAGCTGGTAGCATAAAGCATAAAACCAGTTTAAAAACATTGACAAGGCTTAATAAACATTTGCAGAGATTCAAAACATAATAAAACTTTCAACAGCATACATGTTCCAAAAGACACATTACCATCCAAATTATACCATGCAAATGGAGCTTCTTCTCATTTAATTCAAATGAAGTCCAACAATTGAGAATGCAACCAAAAATCCTGCATGTTACCAATATACAAACTGAAAAGGGAAATCAAATTTTAAAAATAAACATGTAGTTCTGCAGGATATTTGCTTTAATCACTACTACTTCTCCAAGAATAAATATAGGCGCTGGCCAATGTCTTCTGCTTCCCAGGGTTTATACCATGAACTTAGCCATTTGGTTCATCTTAGAGTCACATTTCCAATTAGATTCCAATATTGTTACATCTATCTGAGTACAACTGTTCCACGATTCAATCTCTTCGACACTTAAGGTCGTTAGAAAAATCCGTTAAAGCTAACGTTATCGCCTAATCAATGATTTCCCAAACATTAGTGGTTGAATTCGATAAAGTCGCTCTATATTCATCATTATCAACATTCATAACCTAACAACAAAACTTAAATTGATTACGAAAATCTTAATATCACTATATAAGATGTCAAAATTCCTTGGTTTATTCAAAGCATTCTTTTCAGTTTGCTTTATCTTTAGGCTCCATCACTACACTAAATCATTTTATTAGGAAAATCGTCACGTTCAATTAGCAATTAGGAATGTGGATAAAAAAAATTAATAATGATTCAAATGAAGCTCTAAAAAAGTTGGTTAATTCAAAAGCAATATGTAGTTGGGACCTTTTTTTATAAAGCGCTGGCTACTCAATTCGTTTCCAGGTTTTAATTCCATATTATATATAATTACAAATACCAAGTTAACGTTTCCCACATCAATTTAACGGTGATTGACAGCGGCGTCAAAAACCGAGTTAGTAACCGTCCATTCTCTTTTGTCTTCAACGGCGACGTCACCACTCACCACCACCGTCACGTCCCTCGGTTTCCTCCTTTAACGGCGATTCTACCTTCAACCGCTAAATTCATCCTTTTACCCCTTCTGACATAATATTCCTTCGCACATAGTCATCGTCGCCCTAGGGTTTGATTCTTCTTCTCGTGTTATTGTGTATTTATTCTCCCAATGGTTTGCAATTAGGAAATTAATATTCTTTATTACTAAAGCTTTCTTCAATCTGATTCATATAACCTTCACATCTAATTATTTTGATACTTATGTCCGATTTGTATGCTTAATTGTGTAATTTTGATGTTTACTTATATGCGTTTGTAATATTTATGTTTTCATGTGGATTGAAATAAGGGATTCATGTGTGTTCAAGGATTAAGAAATTGATTTTTGTATATTTGGATTTTTTTAATGTTCATCTAAAACCCACATACCATGTGTGTGCCTGTGTGAATTTGACCTTCTATGAATATAATAACATAGGCGTTCAATTCAGGTTCAACATTTATAGTTTCTTTCTTCCCACGCTATTCCAGATTACTAATTTTATAGGTTAGTTTCTTCTTTTAATTTGACTTTTAAATGTCAACATGTTGCAGTTTTATCATTTAAGAAAAAAATTAAGCGCTATTTTGCTGCCAAAATAAATTGAGCGTCTATATTTATTTAACCTTCTATATGTAATTCCAAGTGTTTGGCCGCATTTGAATGATTACCCTTTCTTAAATTTCATATGCTGCTAATATGTGTATATATATATAAATCATACAATATGCAACTATCATAGATAAACATATTGACTTGACTGATCCTCATACAATCTGCACACAGTAGGAAACTTTCCTTGATCATTTGTGAACACATGAGATGCATTTATCCTGTTAGTATAATGGTTTGCAAGACCTTATCCATATTCTTTGGGAAATTGTGATTATGAACATACATGGTATATTATTGTTACTAAGCAGAGGATGTTGCAATAAATTTTACTAGCACAATTTCAATCCAATCCCATTTCACTATTACAATGCCTTCACACCATATTTCTAGAAAGTTTTATTTTAATGGATGCAATTAGATAATAAAAGTTAACATTGAAATCCAAATATTACAGTTAATTTTTTTTTACCTATAGATGCGTTTTATTCCATTTTGGTTACATCTTTGTTTATCCACTAATCATCATAATTCACAGAAAGAATCAATTCTCAACTACACAAATTTAGGTGTGGGAATTTTGAACCCTTGACTTATAATTAGGTCAATATGTGTCAACAGATCAATTGGCTCGAATGGGCTTTAATTATAAACTACTAGGTTCTTTACTTTTTGTTTTTACTTATAATCCGTACAAAATTTGATTTCTAACATATTCTGATTAAAAAGGAATAATTTGGATTAATATGTTCATTTTGTTTTTAGTTTGCCCCTACAGGAAGTTTTTGCCGCCAATCCTCTTTGTTTATTTTAGAAAATTGTTATTGTAATGTTTTTTTTGGTTTAATTGAAGATCAATTTGCCTTGATGAACGCAGTGAAAAGGTGGTTACATGGCTTTGGTAGGATCTGTTTTGCACCCGATGCAGTCCGAGAGGGTTCTGCTCTTAGAGATATGAGAAGGTTAGATTTTTATTCATTTGCTATTGTTTTTTTTTTACTGACAATCCCACCATGTGTCATGTTCATCAGTTTTTTCTGCTTTAATTGATCATATGTTGAACTTCAACTTTAGGGCATGATAAGCAGTCACAAGTGCGCTAAGAAAAACTACTCAATTGCAAATAAATGTCATTTGAACATGAAAAGAACAGAACATATGAAATCTTACACCTTAAGGAAGCAAGCAATATAGGGTGAGATATATCAATTAAAGGATTGTTTGTCCTCATGAATATATATAAGAGTCAAGATATGCATTTTCTCTAAGTATGAGTAGTTTCAGAGCCTGAAATTTGATTAACAACAACAATAGTCACACCATGTAATTGAACGATTGTCTGTCCTTGACACAATAACACCATCATACTATGGACAAAGGGCTATACCTTAAAATACTTTCTGAATGATCAATAAATGCAGTCAATCGACTCTTAAGGATGGACAAGATTTTAAGATCTTATTTTCTTTCGTAGTGAATAGTAGTCGTAAGTGCCGTTGAGTGATAAGTAGCAAGTGAACCAAACATTGGGTCATCTATAAGACAATGAAAGTTGCTACCTTTATGCATTTCATTAATAAGAAAAGGGCAAACGGATTTTAGAAGTAAGACCTGTTGCTGATTACCAATATATTATGTTGGGGTGGATCACACACACTTAAATCTAAGCACATGATTGTGATGAGTTACTTTGATAATATGAGAGGGACACCTCTATTGTTTCGGTCATTATAAACTGTTTAATAGATCGTATAAACAATTTAGGGCACCCAATGAGCGACACTGTTACTTTTAGTGTATGTAATAGATAGCAAAGTTCTATAGGCACATAAAAGGTCAGACTTTATCATGATGAATACAAAAGGGTTAATCAAGGAAAGATAAAAGGCATGACCATTACCTTGATATTATAAAAGACCAAAAAGGTACCCACCTAATTAACTTTGTCCATACTCCATACTATATAGAGATAGAAGTAAAGGTTGTGTGGTTGTGAATCATCCACTCCATGGAAATGTAGAAACTCTCCGATACTTCTTAAGATAGTTTTGGTAGTACAACTCAGTTGATCAATCATAAAGTGCTTTGTGCATTTATTGTTATTATGAGCTTATACAATGAGTTCTTTCATAGGTTGGTGTGAAACAATAAGATATATTTGTACACTAAGAATTTTTAATTTTTTCTATCATGGTATAAAAGGATGATTTATGATCTAAATTACTGTTTTTTACTATCGAGATTCATCTCAGGTTGCAATGGTGTTATTAACTAACAATTATCTGTACTCTGTAGATGTCACAATTTCCCATCCGGAACTTCTTGAACGAGAAAGAAGGCACCTTGATGAAAATCCAAACTATATTTTTCTTTTTCAAATATCCATTGAAATGAAATGAGAGTGATCATTGCTACAGATCTTTAGTTAAATTTGTGCAGTTCAATAAAACCTTATAGTTTTATAATTTTGTTATCTCAATGAAGTTTATTAAGAGAGGTATAGATGAGTTAATGCATCAAGTGTATCCAAGGAGAAATGCATTGGTTGCATATTGACCCTCGAAAGATTTTCCTGTTTGCATCCATGTCTCCATCTTTCTTTCTTGCACGTTGTTAGTTTTCCTTTTTTTTTATATCCATTTTTAATACCTAATATGAGCGGGTTTGTTTTCTTCCCCGCACAATACATTAAAGGTTCGTTTTTTATATTTTGTACCATTTTTCTTTACAATTTTACATTTTCTCGCTCTTGAGACCTTAGTAATGCATTTAACAATAAATTGTCTTCAAACAACCTCCGGAATATTGTAGAATCCTTAAATTCATGAACAAATTTCCTGTATGATACATCTCAACCCGCCCCCAAATATATTCAAAACATCATAAGTCTACATCTCAAATTTCTTAAAAAGTTTATCATTCTAAGTTGAGGCAATCAACAATGCGTAATCCATTTTCGTATTCTTCTCAAAACAACTGTCACGTTCTTTCAATCCATTTCGCTTCATCGGAACAAATTTTTAAGACTTTCAATACACTTAAACTGCATTGGAGTAGTATGTTTACAGATTAATCAGATTATTCATTGACATATCTCTTTTGATAAACAAATATAGTGATATTGCTTGGCCAAATTCGAGAAGATCCATATAATGTTATAATTTCCTATTTTGAAAACTTACAAATATATTTTTCAGTATGTTGTTGTAGTCTGGAATAAAGCAATATGAAAAAAAAAATTGTTTTGAATAAACAATATCCCGCCGCAACGCGCGGGGTTGACGTCAACTCGTTGGATACAAAGCATAAAATATAAATATATTGCCAAATTGGTGTCTCGTACATATACATTATACAATAACAAATTTGATGTGATGTATTCTTTTCTTCTATTAATCACCCAGCAAAACAACAAAGAAAAGGATCACCAAATAACATTTGTACAAAGTATGTTTCATCTACATGCAGTACATAAAATGAGTAGTCATGATTCATGAATAATGTAAACTACAACTAATCAATAAAACTTTGGGGGTTATGCCTAGGAATGGACCTAACTGGGCTAAAAGATAAAATGTGCGGAGACGTGGAGTACAAATTTGGGACATTACTATTCATATTTTCCAATGCTTCTTCATTTTTCTAAGATATAATTTACACTCATCACCTGTTCTTGTATACTACCGTTTTATACTTGGCCAGGAGAACTACTATAGATGAATTGTTTGTACAAACTTTATGAAATAAACTCCATTTCTTGCATGCTCAGTATAATCATACAAAATTTATAAACGAATTAATACATTAATTGATTGCATCACCAAATCATACTCTAATACTTTTCATAACTTACAAATAAATCAATTCTGAATTTTAGAACTTTCCTTTTAGATACGACTTGAATAGAAACGTTGATTATGAATGACTCAAAACAGTTGACGTTGCCGCGCGCAAAACCGCAGACACCTGCATATGTACCACACCGAGGAAAACAAAGTCATATGCGTAATACGCAATCTATTAAAAAACTATAACATGGTTCTAAAATTTCAAGGTTGAAGAGTGAAGACCACATATGCATAACTATGTTTGCTATCGTTTTCGGAAGAAATATAACAATTTACCTTAATCTCAATTATATTTACATATACATACATTATTAAGACAATCATGTACTAACCTTAAGAACATCAACACAATCAATTTACACTCAAATCTGCCATGGATAATCGCCAGTGTCATGTCCATCATAAGCGTTAATTTTGCTAGCTGCCTCAACTTATTGTTACTACAGAAATCAAAATGACTTCCAAGACAAACAACATCAATATGCATATGTTTTTAATAACAATAATTAATGTGAATAGCTTTTATTTCAAGTCCAAAGTAAAGGAAAAATATATAATAAACTATAAGATGTGCAAACTTTTTTTCCAGAAACAACGAACCTCACAGCAAACATTTGGTTTTGTACAAGTCAAAACGCTTACTTGAGTTGCAAAATGTTGATAACAATGCATCTTGACTTTTGATGTTTCAATATATTTGATACAAAATTTGACTTGTCTACACAAATATGAATGGATTAACATTGGTTATGATGCACTGGGTAAGTCAAATTATTTTTCAAAACGGAAGTGGATTCACTGGAATGGCTCAAATGGGTCGAACATGCTCAGCGTTGTTAGATTCTAATTCCAATTCATATGCCTCTTTTTATTCATATATATTTAGATTATTACTACTAATAATTTTTATGATTATGCTTGCAGCATCAAGTTTTTACAATATTTAAAAAGAAAGATGGGCAACATGTGTACGCAGGTCATCCTGGCTCGACCCGTTTCAACCCTACTCAAATGGCAAGTTACGATCCAAACTGATTTTGAGCCACCAATCATGATCTGGTTAGAAATGAGTAATAAGAAAAGAAAATTGAACCTTGGAAAGTTGATGTTGTCATCAAAGGGTATAAAAATAAGACAAATGGTGGACATCATCCACGCTATAGTGTTCCTGCATATTGGCAATAATATGATAGCCATCTTGAGTTTGAGAATTTCAGTTGCGCACGTTAGTGGTAAGAATACATTATGCATCTCCCTGTTTGTATTGAAATTATTTTTAAAGGAACAAAACCAATCATAATCAAAATCCATAAGCTAATAATGTGTAGTCTTTTCTAGATATCTTGTATAGAATTCATTTCTATATTTCATTGAGTCAAGTAATTGTTAAGACCATTTTTAATCCAGAAAATATAATGTGTACTCTCTTAATAGAGGATTTTGTAAGAAAGATCTCTTTCCAAAGCTGTTAGATGATGGTTGGCTTGTTCCAACTATAAAGATAATGACTCAAAGGTCATAAAAACCGTTTAAACATTATACGGCCCATTGTAATGTTTGAAATATGCACTAAAGCAAGAAACACAATACATGGTGAGGAGATATTAAAAAAAGAAGGCTTGAGAATGTGTAATCACCTGATGAAAAGTGAGAAGTTGAGGCTTTGAGCAGATCAAACCCAATCCACTGGTAGCGAGGTTAGTTTTGAGTAAAAGATTCAAGAAATTAGTCAAGAAAGTACTCCACTAACAAAAATCGTTGCACTTGTGTGTCGGATTGTGATAAATTCTCTCTCTGTTTTTTTTATCTCTTTTGCACATTCCTTTGTCGTCGAGTAACACTACAAATACAGATCAAATATCGTTGAGATAAAAGAAAATTAGGAGCAAAGAAAAACTCCTATAAAACGTTTCTTGGTGAAATGACAAAAAAAAAACCCATCACATACTTTACAAATCATGTCACTGAACTTATGTGCTTTACTGAAAAATATTCTAGATTCAAAATGTTCAAACTAATAATCACTACCTTAAATTGTATCTACAAAGTATATTTTGTTGCAGCCAGAAAAGGTTAACTTATATACCAGATTGCATTTACATTATTATTTAGTAGGCTAAAATGGCTAATCATAAACTCATACTGTATCTTGATTCTTAAAGAATTAATTTTAAAAAATATTCAGAATTAACAATATACCAAATTTTAAGGAGCATATAACTAACAATAAAAGATCAAAATTACACTCAGAGAAAGTGCAAATACGATGTTTGGACTCCAAAGCTGATACCATCTACAACATATGTTCGTTACTTGTTCCCACGTTATGAACTTTACAACCTAGATTTTATTTTTTTTATTTGTTTTGAAAAGTGAACATTATAAAACTTAAGAACCGTGCTCAGGTTTGTTTAACCATGGCACGATTTGAATTTTAGGTAGTCAATCCTGAGTAGCGATCTATGTCACTTAAGCTTTCCTATTCATGAAAAAAAAAAGGTAAAAAAGATCTACCGATGTTAGGATCAGAAAGTTTTGCCAATGCAGCAGCATATCCATCTGCTAAATCTACAACATGGATGTATTTGCGAACCTGATTAAACAAATATGAAAAAATTAAAGAACTACATCAAAGAAACCATTTCAAGAAATCATCAACCTAACAGCATTTAAGTGCAGGTTACAATATGTTGAAGAAAAGACATAATGTTGTTTGAAATTCCTTGAGAATCCTCTCCAGTTCGACTGCAATACTACAAATTTCCACTGATGAACTAAAGTATATATATTTGAGAGTGTCTCCTCGATCATTAGCTAAAGGATTAGGAATAATTCAAAGGAAGCTAATAAAAGAAACTAATAAATCATGTTGATCTAAATGAATTTGTCTAAACTGACAATAACACCGTCCTTAACCTTCACTGGTGTTCATGTCAATTTTACATGAGCAAAATGGCTAATTATGTTTATCTCTAAGTTCAATTCAATGTATATCTGGATGCATGTTTTCTCCCTGCTCAATCATCAACATATTACACTATCAAGCAATCAATTCCAATTTCCTACGTATTACAATAAATAGAAACAAAATAAAGTAGGAACATACTGATTCGAACCCAAACTAAAGAACCACTAAGAAAAGCGATTCCAATTTATACAAATTGACTTGAACCCCTAAAAGGCTCTACCCATTATCAATCAGGGTTAATGATAACATGGGTAAACAAACAATTTAGACAACCTAATCAAGTAAACCACATAGAAACGTAAGTTGATTAACAAAATGAGTAAAAACTTAATAAAATAACTTCTAGAATAATCAAAATCCTTAAACAATTTCGCACAAAAAATTAAAAAAGAAGAAACAAAATCAGTGAAGATAGCTTGTAGCTACAACAAAAGTCCAATCCAAACATCATTCGTTCCTAATATATCTGATTGGTCGTTCCTAATATCACTAAATTAGGGTTTTATTATAAAAAGAAGTCAACTAATTCTTTCATCATTAGGGGTTGATTAAAAACACTAATGAAGATGAAACCGAAACAAACAAAACTTAGACAATAACAAAAAACAAATGTTCAAGGTTTTCTGGATCTTGTACGATGTAAACATATCAATCAATGAAAAGAAAGGTTTAATTCAACCCTTTGATTCAACGAAAAATATAAATACCTCAATCGCATACATCGCAAGAAACGAATTAAAACCCTAAATCGTATACACATCAAAACGAACAACCCACGTACACCATAAATTACCGATCAAAACCTCAAGTCTATACACATAGATGGTTACAAACCCAAATTTATGAACATATTAGAAATGATTAAGCAAAAAACAAAGATCAAAACATAAAAGATATCAACTCACCTATTGCAATCGATTGAACAATTTTGATCAAAATCAACAATATGTAACAGTTTTGAAGCTTCTTTGCACGATAAAATAGTTAATATGATCCTAAGAAACGAAACCGTGGGTGGAGGATTGATAGATGTGTGCAGGTAGTTAATCATGGAGAGGAGAGAGGAGTCGAGATTAAGGATGACGAGGGTAAGAATTAGGGTAGATGGTGACGATTGTGATTGAGGAGGAGAATAGCTGGAAAGATGAAACGGGTATGAGAATGGCTAGGGTTAGAATGAGTGGGTAAAGTTCTAAAAAAAATTGGTTTTTTATATGATAGATCCTGGATATAAGTTGGAGCTCCATATTCAGTATGGATACCTCAAACCCTCTCTAATGGCTTCATTCAACCCAAGTTAACCTCAATTATTATATAGATAGATATATTGCACATGTGTAACATATGATATATAACACATATGCAAGGATCATATATTACAAGTGTAAACAAATGATATATAACACGCATTTGCCACCGTGTTATGATCGGATACTGGTCAAGTGACAACTATAATTTCGTCACTAGTTTTGCGCAAATGCGTAGTTTAGGGGTCAATTCGAGTCAAACAACCAAAGAAAACTTGACACGTGATGACATGATGAGTCATATATGTATTCCAAACAGTAAGTCTTGCTCTTATTAGTTATTACAAAACTAAATCAAAAGAAAAAGAAACATAGACAATACTAGTAAGATCAAAGACAACTCGATCATGACACATATACATGTGGATGACTTGTGAAACATTTTCAGACCAAATTAAGGATGTGACCGTTTGTGAAAGAAAGAGAGTCTATCAACAGCCAATCTAGTCCTGTAGGTGTATGCACTACAAGAAAATTAGTCTGATACGGCGGACCTCTACCGGCGACATTTGTCGTCGGTATAGGTACCCTGTACCGACGACATTTCGTTGGCAAAAGCTTGTTAAAAATTTTTCAAAAGTTTTTGGTTTTCCCGGCGACATGTCGCCACGACAACTTTAGGCGGGATGGAGGGAAAAATAAGCGCCAGTGCGAAATGATTTCCCGGCGACTTGTCGCCATTACAACTCCTTTTTTTTCTAATTTTGTTTTTTATTTAATTATGGATTAATGATTTTATCAAAATAATAATAATAATAACCCTTTACCGGCGACGTGTCGTCGGTAAAGGGTTTATAATAGGGTGATGTTATTTACACCGGAGGTGTTTTTAGGGTTTTAGACATCTCTACTGCTCGTAGAGGCCTCTACGAGCAGTAGAGGTGTCAGAGCATTGGAAACCACAAAGCTCTACCACTCGTAGAGGCCTCTACGAGTGGTAGAGCTTTGTTGCCCTAAAAACCTAACCCTACTACAGCTCGTAGAGGCCTCTACGAGCTGTAGAGATGGAGGCCCACAGAACATTCAATGTTCAGAGTGTGTACAGGTGTGTCAGTCAGCTCTACGACTCGTAGAGACCTCTACGAGCAGTAGAGATGAATTTGAACCCTATACGAGCAGTAGAGGCCTCTGCGAGTGGTATAGGGTTAGAAAGTACAACGTATCTGAGTATCAGACTGACTTTTCAGTGAAATCACCCCTCTGCAGCCAGTAGAGACCTCTACGAGCTGCAGAGGTCTGGTTGTTGTGAGGTGCGTCAGTGGCGGCAGTAGATGGCGGATGAGGCTGCGGCAGCGCGTCAGTGGCGGCAGGGAATGGATAAGGCTCTCAGTGTCCTGTTTGCGAGCGAGCAGGAGAGGCGTGCGCGTGACGGTTTGGGACCTTTATCACTGCCTGGTGCAGGCACCCATGCCGGGACGTCCTCCCAGCAGCCTGGGTCGTCCTCCCAGGAGCCTGGATCGTCTTCGCTGCAGCCGCCGCCGCCGCCGCCTGTTGACACCACGCAGCAGACGCCCCCTCAGTAGTGTTATTTTGATATGATGTATGCTAGTACACTTATTTACATTATGTTATTATTATATTTTCGTATATTATGTTTGGAAATGCTTGCTTATATTTGTCTGTTTATTTATATAAATGTTTGTTATACGCTTACACGTTTATCGAGACGACAACTAAAATAAAAAAACCGCTTACACATAAAAAATTAAAAACTAAATGTGCAACGAGTTGTAGAAGAACACACATTGTTATTTTTTTTAAATAATAGTAATAATTTAAATTAATAATAATAAAAATTATTTTTGTAATATTTGTTCATCATGCCATCCAAAACGAAGGGAAAACAATTCAAGTGAAACTCTACTGCTCGTAGAGGCCTCTACAAGCAGTAGAGGTGTCATTAAATGATTACCAATGATTGGCAATCATGGACCACATCTCTACAGCTCGTAGAGGCCTCTACAAGCTGTAGACAGGTGCAATAAGTTTGAAGGAGGTGCAAATAAGAGATGCCTTATTAATAACCCTAAATTCAGTGTTAGTCCCAAAACACTTCTTTCCATCTCCCTCTTCGAATCCACCGTACCACCGCCTACCGCTCTGTTTCCACCTCCAAACGCTCCTTTTTCCACGGCTAACACCACACCACCATTGATTCCACGCCTAAGACGAACCCATCGTTGATTCGCCGCCTCAGACCAACCAGCCCTCTGTCGATTCCACCACCTAAAGACCTGAAAACGAACCCAAGTGAGTTTTTGTTTCTGATCGTCGGTGAACACCCACCCATCTTATTGTTATTATCTGTTTCTTTCTGATTGTCGGTGAAAACGACCCTCTGTTAATTTTGTTATGTTTAGACTTTTAGGTGATTTTGTTTTGTAGTGTTGTTTCTATTGCTGAATAGGAAACGTTAGGGTTTTATTTGTTGGATTTGTGGTTTTGGTTGTGCTAGGCTTCTGTGTATGTGCGTTCTGTTATTAAACTAGGTCTTGTGAAATGATTTGAGTTAGTGTTATGAGATTAGGTTTAGTTGGTGTAGAGAAATTGAAGACTCATAGGCTAGCTGTTGTTAATTTTTGTTCAGTTTTAATGCTAATCTTTCACAACTATGGGTATTTGCATCTACTTGATATGTATCTATGGATGTATATGTATATATGTATGCGTGTATGTATATGTTTGTATATATGTTGCATAAGTATATACGTTTGTTTAATATTTTTGTGTGTATTTTGTTAGTTGATATGTAATATATGTGTAAGCATGTGCATAAGTATATATGTATGTTATATATATTTTTTTTCTTTGAATATGTGTTTTGTATGTATATAGATATATGTATAGATTTAGATCAGCCACACAACCATAAAACTAATCAGCCACACAACCATAAAACTTCACCATTAGGTTTAGATCTTAGTCGCCTTTGTTGTGCCTTTGTTTAATATGCTGGTTTCAACAAATGCAAGTGACCCATTTGGAGGGTAGTTCATTTGTATGCCTTTGTTTAATTGCTGTTTTTTTTTTTATTTTTTTTTTTTTTTTTTTTTTTGTTTTTTTGCTGATTTTTATGATTGTTTGCTGTTTTTGCTGATTTTTTTTGCTGTTTTTTATGATTGTTTGCTGTTTTTGCTGTTTTTTTTGCTGTTTTTTTTTCAGCTTTTTCTGTTTTTTTTTTGGATTGTTTGCTGTTGTTTTTCAGTTTTTTTTGCTGTTTTTTTGTGATTGTGTGCTGATTTTTGTGATTGTGTGCAGATTTTTGTGATTGTTTGCTGGTTTTTCAGTTTTTTTTCTAGTGTTTTAGTCTTTTTTGCACTCCAACCCATATGACGTTTAGGTGTTCTATCTGATATGCTATCAATTGATAGGAAACAGTTATGACAATTGATAAAAGTTGGACTACCCTGAGAGATCGGAATGATCCGCTTTTCATAGAAGGTATTGAAAAGTTTATAGAGATTGCTAAGAACCATCTTGACAGTGATGGCAAAACTTATTGCCCCTGTAAAAAATGTGTTAATTCAAAACGGCATATCCCGAGTTTTATTTCTGCCCACATACGTGACTATGGATTTTTACAATCATATGACACGTGGGTCTATCACGGTGAGGAATATCCTGATTCTTCGGAAATAGACGCATTGTTCGCTTCAGAAACACATACTCCGATGGTAGATCATGAGATGTTTGATGCAATTACCGATGTTTTGGCTGAGCAGAATACACATGATGAACATATAGAAGAAGATGAAGATGGAACTCAGTTAGACCCTGAATTTCTTGCATTGTTTGCGGAGGTAAGGCTGAGTTATATCCCGGTTGTAGTGGATGTCTTCTCTAAATTTTATAGCAAAAATGATGCACTTTAAAGTTATGAACAAATGGACTAATTCCTTCGTTTGAACCAACTCTTGGAGTTTCTAAGATTCGTACTCCCAAAAGAGAATCATGTTCCACCCTCGTACTATGAAGTAAGAAGAAACTGGCAAAGATTGGGTTAGGGTATCATCTATCCATGTTTGCAAACATGATTGTGCTCTGTTTTGGAAGGAGAATGAGTCAAAAGGAAAATTGCCCGATTTGTAATGAAAGTAGATGGGTTGACCCAAACACAATTGGGAAGAAAGTACCACATAAAGTGTTACGCTACTTTCCTTTAACTTCCCGACTTCGAAGAAGGTACAGTTCCAGATTCACGGCAAAAGATATGATCTGGCATAGTACTGACCTTCAACAATCGGATGGTATGATGCGTCATCCGGTTGATGGGAAGGAAAGGCAAGAATTTGATAAGAGGTATCCTGGTTTTGCCAATGAACCCAGGATGTCCGCTTGGGTTTAGCTGCCGATGGCTTTAATCCATTCGGGAATCAATCTCAATCTTACAGTATGTGGCCCGTAGTGTTGACAACATACAATACACCACCATGGTTATGTATGAAAGAGTCTTCTTTCATGTTGACTTTGCTAATTCCAGGCGAGAAATCTCCTGGAAAGGACATTGATGTTTTTCTAAGGCCTGTTGTAGATGAGTTGAAAATGCTATGGCAGAAGGAGTCAAAGTGAAAGATGCATCAACCAACACCCTATTCACGATGCTGCTGCACTATTATGGACTATCAACGATTTTCCTGCTCGTAGTAGCTTGTCTGGATGGAGTGGTCAAGGTTATAAAGCATGCCCTACTTGTAACTTAGATACACCTTCGTGCCGTATAACCAATAAGATAGCTTATGTTGGTCATAGACGATTCTTGCGACCAAACATAAATGAGAAATAGTTGTTGTTTAATGGAGAAAAAGAGAAAAGAAATCCTCCTAGAAGATTGACTAATGCACAAATACTTGAACAATTGGATTCCCTTCCAGATCGTGTCCCAGGGAAACATAAGAGCTATGGAGGTGTGAAAAGAAAGCGTGCTCCGTCAGAATTGAATTGGACCAAACGAAGTATCTTCTTCGAGCTGGATTACTGGTCTTCTCTTAAACTAAAACACAATCTTGATGTAATGCACATAGAGAAAAATGTGTGTGAGAGCTTATTGGGTACTTTGCTAATGAATGACAAATCAAAAGACACACACAAAGCAAGGGAAGACCTGAAAAATATGGGCATTCGGAAAGATCAATGGCTAACAAAGAAAAACAACAAGGTCTACCAACCTCATGCTAATTACTCTTTCAAACCTAGTGATCGGGAACGATTTTTTAAGTTCATTGGAGGAGTGAGACTACCTGATGATTTTGGATCCAACTTTAAAAATAAGGTGGTTGAATCAAATATAATCGGGTTAAAGTCTCATGATTATCATATTTCTCATGCAACGCTTGCTACCAATTGGAGTCCGACTGGGCTACCTGCGAATGTTTCAAAAACAATTATTGACCTTTGCACTTTCTTTAAAAAAATTTGTGCACGATCAGTAGATATAAATGACATGTATAAAGCACATGA